>OX104064.1:324238-474945 GCA_944474145.2 Dicrocoelium dendriticum
GCTTTTGCGGAGGGCATTTGGGCGCTTTGATCCTTCCATCATTTCTCAGATGCTCAACGGCTACATTCGGCCTCATTCTGAGTACGGCATCCACGCCTGGCAGCCATGGCAAAAGCAAGACCTTACCGCTCTTGAACTGCCACAACGAAGGGGGACCAAGAACGTGAAGGGCCTGTTTCATCTCCCTTACCGATTGAGGCTGAAAACCCTCGGGGTCTACAGTGGACAATATTGACGCCTGCGTGGCGACTTGATAATGACTTATATGATTTTGAGGAATCCAAATCATTGTTGTTGTCACCTACTAAATCTGAATAGCAATACAACACTCAGAGGACACCATCTAAAGCTGGCCACGCAATACAGCCGGTTGGAATGCCGCCGGAATTTCTTTTCCCTTCGTGTGCGCCAACACCGGAACGCTCTTCCCACATATGTTGTTCCGTCCCCCACGCTAACGGTATTCAAAAGACGTCTGGATGATTCGCTTATCCACCTACATTACGCTATATAATCAGAGATGTTTACGTCAAACAAACGCGATCAAACGGTGCTCATTCTCAGCTTTTGTGCTTCACTATTTACACACTGCTGTTGTGGAATATAGTTTCGAAAATATTACAACTGCATTCATCAGTTTACCCCAGTCCGAGAAAGCGGCGCATGAGTAAGCGTTGGTCATTTCTCTTGTGCTTAAGACATGCCTTACCCATATTACTTCCCATACTACTCTACAGTAACAATTCAGTACACATTTCACAATCTTTCTATGAATAAGGGGCACTTGAATTCACTAGACGCTTAAATTGACGATTTACACTTAGGTTTACTTTCACTTCAACCATCCTACGGGACTTGGAAAGCGATCGCTTTTTTACCTGTAATATATCATTGTTCATTGTTCATTGTTCAAATTATAGAGGATGCGGTATTAGAATCCTGAAACTTGCGGTTCAATCAGAGCAACAAGCAACGGATGTTTTGGATCGAGCGCGGAGAAGTCGGAAACATCTTTAATCTGAACTTCCGTTAAAGGTCCCAGAAGCTGTGCACAGCTCAAATACTAAAGCATTTGAAGCAGCAAGCATACTGACGAATGCACAGAGGCGTAAATTGACTGCTGCTTTAATTGATTCTGACGTAGGTCTAAACGAAGATTGGGACACACCTTAGCAGAATCAAGTTGCAAACGAGGCATGGTTTTCCCATCAAAAATCGAGTAACTGCCGACAGCTCCTCGGTCGGCATTCTCACACACTTGATATCTTCACTCATCTGTGGGCTACTAGAGACGGAGATACTCTGGCTTGCTTGTATCCCAATGCTCAGGGTCTTTTTAATAGACTGGCCGAACTGAAACACTGCCAACCTTCTGCGTCATACGAAATCATTGATATGACCGAGATATGGCTGCACATGAGAATGACGGACGTTGAAGTTTCGCTACCGGGCATGTAGCTGATCCGGAACGACAGACTCATCAAAGCAGAAGGGATAATCCTGTATTACCGAAGGGACATACAGTGCGAAGCCGCGGTGGAATCAGATTCGCAGTTCCTAGACTCACATTGGTGTCGCTTGCAGTTAAAAGGTAGGGTCACTTTCCTTAGTGTCTTTGTGTCCCGCCCTCCTAACTAATCCTGAAACCGACTGCCACCTAGCGGCTGCTTTAAGATGTAGTTTACAACGAATATGCTTACATACTTCTCATGGGTGATTTCAACGTATATTATTATAGAAACTGCTGCCGCGATCATGGAAGAATTCCAAGCCAATCTACAAGATTTCGTCATCACTTTTCCTCTTTGTGATCACATCACTTTGCCCATTAAGTTCAGAACAGGTAACAGGTCATTTGTACAGATCTTGTGTTTAACAACGAGAAGCATATGACTGAAGTGTTGGTTTTAGACTGCTCGTTGGATCGCAGTGATCACGCCGTCATCAGTTTTAACTTCGTCTGCTATGCGCAATAACGGAATGAGAACGATGAGACTGTGCGAATCATCAAAAGCTACGATGGATTAGGCCAGGTCGTCAGTGCCACAACATGGTCGTTCCATGATGAAGAACCCACGGAACTCGCCTAGTTCGAATTCGCTAACAAATCCAGTCAGCGGATTGCAAAGACTTCAGACCTAAGAGTTTGCAATAAGTGTAGATCAGTTACTTCCGTTGGGAGCAGAACTCAAAAATGGATGACAGTACGCAACGCAGCATGGCGGGTGTACAGAGAAGCTCCAGCACTAGAAACTTGGGACAACTACGTAGCCCAACGTAACCACTGCATTCAACTGTTAAGAGAAGACAAAGCCGCCTATCAGCAGAACATCGCAAAAACCTTCAGTGTTAACCATAAACTGCTGTACAAGCATGTTAATGGCCTGCTGAAGGTGAGGCAAGGATTTCCTCCACTCAAGACGGCTGATGGCCCAACAATAACGGCTATGGAAGCTGCAAACGCGCTGCAGATGCAATACGCCCCCACGTTTCGAAGGGTCCTGCCATCACGCGATCTACCAAGCTTTGTCTTCTCCTTGCCAGGACTAACCCCCATTACTTTTACTGCGGAAGTTGTATTGCAAAAGCTGACTCTTCTACGCAAACACAACTTGTCGGGTGTCGACATCATTCGTCCAGCGGCACTGAAAGCAACAGCAAGCCAACTGGTAGAACCTTTAGCTCAGTTTTTTCAGTGCTGCTTAGTCCATAATCAAGTTCCCGCTATGTGGCAGCTTGGAATAATAACCCCGATTCACAAAGGTGGAAGCAGAACTGATCCCTCCAACTAGCGCCCAGTAACCCTTCTTCCTATACTCTCCAAGTTTATGGAATCCATAGTTGCCGATGCACCGGTGTGCTATCTAGAAAACTGCAACCTCATCACTCCTAAACAGCACGGTTTCCGCCGACAGCGGTCATGTACAAATAATTTACTAATTGCACGCAGTAGTTGGACCGAGGTAGCCGACGCTGGAGAAGGTGTTGATGTGATCTACCTGGATTTTTCCAAGGCTTTCGATCGTCTAGACCATCGGATACTACTATCCAAGCTGCAGCATTACGGGATCGGAGACACACTTTTAAGCTGGATCACCAGCTTTCTACTTCAACGGCAATTAGTGGTCAGAGTTCGGAGATCTTTATCGGACCCCATACAAGTCGAGTGTGGTGTGCCGCAAGGCTCGGTTCCAGGTTCACGTTTGTTTTTGGTGTTTAGTAATGACCTTGCACAGGGGATCACTTCAAACTTCCTAATGTTTGCCGACAGCTGGGGTTGTCTGAGTCGGAGGAATGGGTTTTTCGACAAGCTAAAAGTGCACTGACCAGTCCATCGGTTTTAGCACAATTTGCCCCCCGAAAAGTACATGACGCTGATATGTGAGGTATCACCGTACGGAGTCAGAGCCACCTTGTTATAATCAGACACCAACGGAGTAAACAAACTAGACCATTTCTCGACCAAGTTGTCCCCTTGGTCAACCGACTTAATCTGAACGGCAAAGGAATCGCTCTAAGGGGCATACAAGTTAAGTCTCTACTCAGTTACTTTGAGCCGTGCGTGCGCCGCTCACTTGCGCAGGTATGTAGGTGTGCGTGGATAGCCCGGCGCCTTCAGCCAATAGAACCTCAGACGCACTAAATCACAGGGGGCAGGTGGGACGCTTCAGCTTCTACCAGGTACAGTGTCGGTGGCCGATGCACCATTTGGGCTTGCGTTTCTGTCTAAGGAAGCGCTTCCCACCAATTAGAACGAGAGTAGGTATTTGAACGACGATTGGGTTGCTATAAAGAGCCACAACTAAATAAGTTTGCCGTCTGATTATGAACATGTGATTCACCTAAAAGCAATGATTGACTTGCAGATTCAACAATCGATGGAGGTGAAAAACGTCATACTGAAAGTGTACGAGGAAGCAGACGATTGGAAGCAGATCGCTTGCACACTAAAGCTGAGCGTAAAAACTTGCCGCAACTGGATACGGGTGTACGAATGGACGGAACCAGTGGGGCTGCACTGGGGAGTTCGTCGCAAAGTACTGGGAGAAAGCCACGTAGACTCACTGGTGGAGTGGGTTTCTGCAGAGCCTGCCGTTACCCCTGAACTCCTTTGTTTGCGGTTGAAGGCGGATTTCAAAAAATCAGTAGATACCAGCACCGTCTCACGACGCTTGGATGGTAGACTGATAACAATGAAGAGACTGCACACCATTCCGGAGTCCATAAACACGCTGGAGAACAAAAGGCGCCGCAGATCATTTTTTGCGGCTAATGGATTACGACGTGGAAGGAAGACAACCGGTGTGGATTGATGAGACGAACCTCAACTTATCTTACTCCTGCATTCGTGGCCGCTCACGACATGATAGTCGAACGCAGTGTACAGAGGTGAACAGCCGGGACCGAGTGTTCATCTTTTCGGTGCCATGACAAACACCGACTAGATAGGGTACTCGGTTCTGGGTGGAAGTTACAACAAGCAAAGATGCGCTCAGTGGCTGCGACAAGTGCTTGATACCAGCGGAGCAGGGTTTGTGGAATGGTCTCTTTTGATTTGTTACAACGCGCCCTGTCACACCCGCCAGGAGCACGTTTTCCTTGAGGAAGCGTACCACTGTAGGAGACTTCTACGCCTTGCACCATACTCTCCAGCTCTCAGTTCCATCGAAAGCATCTTGAGCATACTAAAGGCTCATGTAAAACAGCCAATGAGGAGACGGTACTCCGAGACGCTCCTGGGAGATCATGAAATCGTGCTGAATAAAAGTGAGTGGCGGATTCGCTTTATGAAGCATGCGATGTCTGAAACACGGGCCTTAGTGACACAGCAGCACTGCGAACAAATGGTTCAGCATGTCAGTAAGCAGTAAGGACGTGTTGTTCATTTGGCCGATCTGTAAAACAATCAGTTGGCAGTAAACTACCTCTATTATACGAGTGTTGTTCTTACTTTATTATGATTTGTCAGACTGCACTTTTTGCCTTGCTAGAAATAGCCAATTCTCTATTCGGGGAAACACCGTGGATTTCCGGTGTGTTGGTTCATGTGGCCGCGTCGCATACCCATTTTAGCTGCCGCATTGCAGAAAAAGTGAAATGAGAGCTTGACAAATAGATGTCAGTCTAACAAGGTTGTGTGGCCAGCAATCATGTTCTACTGTATGTCTTCGTGTGTGTTTGGAGAGCTCGTGGATAAGCACTTTGATAAAAGCATGGTAAATGAGAAAATTGAACTGTGCAGACTTGACGCACATGGGTAGTGCGAGTGGTCGTTTGCCGAATTGCTTAACTTGTTACAACAACGCAGGCGGGTGGAAGTGTCCTCGTCGAATTCATCCGGTATACATATATACATTGATTGATGTCATCCGTGTCCAATGGCAATTCGAATGCAACATATGCACATGTGCTTGTCCAGACTTAACTTTGAACTGCCACAAACAGGATACAGACACATTAGACCTCATGAACAATAGTACTAACAACGTGTATGGGTATCGTTTGGAGGTCAGACTAAAAGCCAATTGCACAAGCATGAGAATAAGTACGCAATACAAACTGTTAGTGTTTTCTTTATCCTTTAGACGTGATAACCTTAAATCTTGGGCATCAATATTTGAACGAATCCGAAATAGGAAAGGGACGCAATTGCCATCAATACGTTTACCGGGTAGAATGATTCATAACAAAGGGGCATAGTAAAATAGCCTTACTTAGCTGTTGCCTCCTATGTGCACAGTCTGGTTTGCGTAGCTGATGTGAGAGATCGCACAGCGTGCGAGTGCGATTGGGTGTTCACTTCAATCAATCCGTGTCCGATCATCTGCTGTCCGAGGTATGCTTTTTGCGCAACCTTAAGCATTGACAGGTGTCAGGAACACATATACACCGCTTACAGAGAGACAAGTACCACCATCCTACCTCTACTAACTCCCGTTGCTCAATGTCAAACTTGCGGCTTTCTAAACAGTGTGCGCACTGTTTTGCAAATGTTCAAGATGTGGCATGACTGTCATCAAAATACTTAACCGTTTGTACATAACGCTGTCTACTCTGCTCTGATCATAAGCTATTTCGTAACAATCTCCAACGTACGTCTCGGGTGCAGTCATTCAGTGCTTCTAAAACGATTATCGCTATGCGCCGATTTATTCCCGATGATATATACCAAGACACTGACGTACCATTACCTTTGGCATTATCTTTTTCTTACTCTATCCAGAAGACTGGCCATGTCAAATTCAACTTCTGGTTTGCGTCTCTGCGCTTCCGTTTTCAATCCGCGTGATATTTGCGTTTTTTCAAGACCCGGTAAATTCAGTATGTTTGAGGAACAACGGGAACTAAAGCATTGATCACTCGCATCATTCATTGCCGCGTTTGTTCACTTGCCAGGGATATTCCCCAGGTCAATTCTCTTCGTATTCACACGAGGGACAACGGTTGAGCATTTTGTGTTCCAGGTGTCAAACTTTACACTTTATACGTACTGTAGGCGGCAAAGCGCTGGTAGCCCTTGGGTTCACACCTATCTACCGAACTGGAAACACGCTCAGGAATTTGCCACCCTAGCATTGATTGGGATCAACAGCACAGTTCGCTCGGAAGATCCGCGCAAACGTCAAATACGAATGAGCACATGGATAGACTGAACCTTTATTCGGCGATACATCCAAGCGTCGTGCTAGTTAGCATTGGGCTGCTGGTCAAGCTAAGGTCGCATAATCTACAAATCGATTTCAAGGAGCAGAATGTAGGTAGCATAGTCTGTTCAGCAATACCATGAAGATTAAATAGGGATGTGAATCACGGCCGAATAATAATACGAAGAGGAAAGATGCCCTAGCTCACCGTCTCAGTATGTCACTGTACTAGACTCCAGTTGAGAACTTAGCAAGGGAATCATAGATTATGATGCATATGACAGTGTAGTGGGTAAAACGTGAAATAACCACGAAATACAACCGAGTTTGGTAGGCCCTGTAAAGGTAGGTTAGGTGTGATTCATCCGGTCTAGGCAGGTGTACTAAATATACTATATTGTGCCAAGTCAGTGGTTAATCATTCTGGAGTCCATCTGTATCCAAGTGTGTCTTACATGCACGATAGAATAAGTCTGACGAAAAGAAGATGACAGAGATGAAGTAAGCAACTTTACAAGTCAGCAGGAAAGTGGTGCGAAAACGTCCAATGATTTTTAGATGCTCAACTACATTAAAATCCGCGGTGAAAGAACGGGAATTGGGTGACATCCTCTCTTTACGGTATAATTAGAAGCATAGTGTGACAGTGCTGACTGATCGTTGATGTGTGCTTTGCATGCCGTCTTCTATATTAACTGCAGGCTCTCCGAGTCTTAAGTTAAACCAAAACCGGTCCGGTCGTCTCTTATTCATGTTTAGCGAGAATCAACATGTACGTAAAACCACCTGGCAGTCCGTAATTTGTTAACAAATATTTTCAGCCTCTTCATTCTTTTTGACCGCTAGCAAACCTCGACAAATCCATCAGTTCCTAAAATGTTACCTGTACTCAAGTATTTCGGTTCGCGTGTCTCATCGTGTCGTAGCTGTTCTGAAATTAATCTTGATGACTTGTTTGAATCTCAGTGCGCTTACCTGAAGGCCGCAGCAGTACAAGCTTGCGTAGGGAGGTACTTGAGATGAGATACATTTACCTCATATTACAACCCACAATAACTCACGGTGTCACACGAGGAGAAAGGTAATACGACCCACCCGCTAACTGAGAAGGTAGAGAGACACAAACAGACGTTAGTGTGACTTTTAATTTCGGTGAGCCCCAGTTAAACATTTAGCCAGCAGATAATGGTGTCACAGGAGCGAAAATGCGCTCATTCTGTCAAGCTGAAGCGTGGCGCTTACAAGTGTTTCTAAATGGCTGCCACTTAATTATTCAACATGCGATATCAGTTGACATATCAAAGGTTCTTGCTTCAAATCGCAGTGTTGCCAGCGGGAATTTGTTCACACTTTGGATTGGATGGAGTAACAATAACCCTTACTAAGCAATAACACTTCGAATATGCATGAGTATGGATGAAATGTAAGAATAACTACCATATTTATCTATACAATTTTACACGAATATTAGCGTATTGTACCAAGCTTTTAGCATGGTTCATTTTCGAAATCGCGTGCGGTACTTTCAAGTTAGCGAAGCTGAGAACACTGTTTTGGCGTCCTTGACACTCTCATTGGTCATGGGACGTAAACCAAAGGGACACCGGTTAGAAGCCGCCAGCATAAGCGACAGACAGTCCAATGAAAGTGGTCGAGCACCACCTTCCGTTCTGCCCTGATGCCCCTCTGAAGTAAACCTCGATGATTGGTCTCAAATCTGAAACCGACCAATAGGTAAATTGTGATGCTTGTCAAAGGAGGAGATCCTAGCCACCACATTATCCGAAGATCAAGACGTAACCATTGTGGACAGACATATTAACCAGCACACGAAGCGGTCTATGGCGATCACTGGCGGCTACCTAATGGTGGCTTATTCAGCGGCCTAACCATGGTGGCGTAGACAGGCAACCATGTAACTCGTATTCCTGCCGCCAATCTGGCGTAAGTAGGTTTCACTAGCACGGGGCGAGAGGAAATCTGTGAGTGGTAATAAGAAGCGGATTGTTGGGTTTTGAGGTTGTAACGTTTGCAGCCTGTTGTAAGAGGGGATTTGAAGGCTTACACGAGCGTGATGACAAATAATTGGGTAGCTATAGGAAGCGGATTGGCTGCAACCCTGTTGGAAGGGGACCTTTGTAGGCTTACGGGTTGAATGTAAGTGGCCTTCCTTGCTCGCTAGCCTATCTGGCCACACGTGATGCGCTATGCATAGTGGAATCGTGCCACTGCGAGCAATCTGGAGAATCGATAGGTGTGCGACTACGCTTAGTATGTGCGTGTGATTGTTAAGGCAGTGTGAGGTAATCGGGAACAATGCAATAATTCGTATGAAGGAGGTAAACCTAGAACTTGGCAAATAGAATTTTTAAAAAGCTTTACAGCTAAATTAACTCGTGCTGTTTTTTTCAGTTGGCCGTACACTCATGTGAATAGCGTAGATAGGTATTGCTTATGTAGTCGGCGCATTGTATACTAAGATCAAGTTCGCTGCGTAGGTAAGATCATCATTGCATCTGTAGCTATTGTTCCAGAGAGGAGGGTTCCTAGTGTGGCGGTGACACGACATTAGTGGGTGTTCGTTCGTCGCCACACCTGTGGGCCACTTCGGTAATCAGTTACCGCTACAGGACCCATGGACCTGCCGTTATGTTAAGGTCGTAAGATGCATGTCAGTCCTGCGTTTCAACATGATATTTACACTTCACTTCCAAGTGATTTATAAGCTTTAAATCTCAAGTGACCCTACGGCCCTGATATGAGGTGCCTACGAGCATTGCATACGCATAGTAAGCATAGAGTTTGGAGCAATTTTCCTCCTTCTACAATGTCTCCGGAATTACCTACTTTCCAATGATAAGATGTTTCCCAGTAGTTGCCAAGTCGCTAACAACCTGTGTCACGGCGTGCACACATGAATGCTTCTAAGACTACCTGAAACAGTGATCCATAGCAGGCTTAGTGAGCGCGGTTGCGTTTGTAAATGATTGCAAACACATCGTAGGAAGGCCCGTGAGTGAGACAACAGTGTCTGTCTGTTCCAAGTACTCACCTGAAGTACCAGAGTAACATGTCTGCGTCGCCACTAATCATAAGTCTTGCGTTCTTTCTAGCAGGACGATGTGGCATGTATAAACACCGTAGTCATTGTGGCCCCTTTAAGTGTTACTTTGTTGAGTAATGCCGATTTCTTGAGGAGAGCATGCCAATCCATTGACGTAATAGGGAGGTTCCATCTGCATTGACTTTGCTTATAATGGTTCTATTTGAAGAGCCACTTGTTAAAGCGTCTCAACACATATGGGCGATCATATGGAAGTGAAGCCTAATTATCCTAAGATTACATAGGTTCCTATGACTTTTACCTAACGCCATACATGGAGACACTGAAGTGGTAACTGACTAACAAAGTCTCCCATGGGTTAGGAGACAAACGAACACTCATTAACGTCGTGTCAACGCCACACTTGGAATCCTCTCACATTTTGTTGAGCCCTCAACTGTGATAGAAGTAAGGAAACATAATTTTCGTTGTTCAGCTTCAGGTTGTTCTACTAACTTCAATGGGAACAATGGCCCCCGTGGTCTTGGCAATAACAATCGCACAAAATTGTATAACTACCTAGCAGCCACTGCTGAACTGCGGAATACCAGTGGGATTATTCTCTGTCTACGTCACCATGGGCGACCATATGGAAGTGAAACCTAATTATCCTAAGAATTCATAGGTTCCTATGACCTTTACATAACGCAGTACATGGAGACACTGAAGCGATAACTGATTAACATTTCGCCCATGGGTATGGAGACAAACGAACACTCACTGACGTCGTGTCAACGCCACACTTGGAATCCTATTATTTTTGTTGAGTCATCAACTGTGATCGAATTAAGCAACCTTAGAATTTTCGTTGTTCAGCTTCACGTTGGTCTACTAACTTCTGTGGGAACTATGTCCCCCATGATCGTTGCAATGACATTCGCACACAATTGTCTAACCGCCTAGCAGCCATTGCTGTACTGTGGAATACGAGTTACATGGTTGCCTGTCTACGCCACCATGGTTAGGCCGCTGAATAAGCCACCATTAGGTAGCCGCCAGTGATCGCCATAGACCGCTTCGTGTGCTGGTTAGTATGTCTGTCCACACTGGTTACGTCTTAATCTTCGGATAATGTGGTGGCTAGGATCTCCTCCTTTGACAAGCATCACAATTTACCTATTGGTCGGTTTCAGATTTGAGACCAATCATCGAGGTTTACTTCAGAGGGGCATCAGGGCAGAACGGAAGGTGGTGCTCGACCACTTTCATTGGACTGTCTGTCGCTTATGCTGGCGGCTTCTAACCGGTGTCCCATTGGTTTACGTCCCATGACCAATGAGAGTGTCAAGGACGCCAAAACAGCGTTCTCAGCCTCGCTAACTTGAAAGTACCGCACGCGATTTCGAAAATGAACCACGCTAAAAGCTTGGTACAATACGCTAATATTCGTGTAAAATGGTATAGTGTTGAAAGATCTCACTTGCAATAATACGCAATCGATACAATGGTCGACGGTTGTTTAACGTTTAAATCGGAGCCTAAATGGCAGTTATAAATTGAATCAGAAGTGTGGGCATCAACAATAGCTAGAGGCAGAGATAGGAATAGGGAAGCAAATGTCATCGATATGGCTACCAGGTGGAATGATGCACAAATATGAGGCACAGTAAAGTGTGATGTCTTCTCGTTAGTGTTTGCTGTAGATGCCGTCTGCTATATGCGTTAGAATTCGATAAGATCACACATTCTCTGATAACCACTTTAACGCGATCACGGGAACAATACATCTGGTAAATCCCACTGCGTCCTCTCTTACAATCGGTTTTCGAAATAGTGCTCAAACTGTTTTAGCCAATTTACAAGAAATAGCTTGCATAACATCCAATTACTCAACCGTTGGCAGATGTGGCTGTATACTGTACGGTGGTGATAAGTTATTTATGTAAATGACAGACTGGCTTGGGAGATCGAGTAAAATGTAAAGACTCTCGGGTCCAATCAAGAAAGGAAGCCGAGACGTTTATCTACGGTACAACTAAACGAAATACAACTCAAGGGCAATATGTACAGGGTGGCTGAAAATTACCCGGACAGTTCACGTTTATGCATACACCTACGTAAATCAGTGTATAAATGTAAAAAAAATTGTACATGAAACTTGTCTAGAAAAGAAGGCCTGTTCGCTGATCAATGAAATTTATTGAAACAAACATGTGCTAGCCTATGATCACACTGTCATGGATATGGTGTGTCGGTGTGTTCACTGTCATTCTCAGCACATAGACAAATGCATCTTCAAGTGCCTCCTGAAACGCGTTGCAGAACATCAGGGGAAATCGAGTTCAATGAAGCACGGATTGCAGCTTTAAGTTTTTCTAGGTTGTTGTAACGTGTTTTTCTGATGTCTTCTTTCATCATGCCCCACAAGACAATATCGCATAATGAGAGGTCAGGACTGCAAGCTGACCATTGATGCTGTGATCCACTTCCAATGCACCGACTAGAGAAATTCTTATCCAGGAACTGGTGCACTGCGATAACGAAATGTGCAGGGGCACCATCTTGTCCCAGAATGGCTACATGCATGATTCTAGTTGACACTAATCGTGGAATGAACCAGGTCTCCAACATTTTTTAGGCAGGTGAACTGATTCACTGCGTTTTCAAAAAAAATGGCTCAATGATTTCCTTGGCTGACATTGCCGCCCACATCATGACGTGCGGTGGGTTGTGGGCGATTTCTTCAGCATATTATGGGCTAATCTTGATCGAAATGTAACCATTTCATGATGGTGAGCTTAGATAGACAGCACAGTTATCACTAAAGATGACATTATGACGACTGATTTTTGTGACAAGAACCAACAGACCTTGCTTGTTCGCTGTAGCAGCCCACCCACCCACAGTCTGCAGCACGTAGTCAGTTAAATAGCTGTAGTACTCTCAACTACTGATCTTTTCTAAACACGACGTTTTACGGACATCGTGGTGTCCACTGTGACTTATGCACGTAGGCTGGTTTATCTCAAGTTGACGAACAGGACAGACAATGCGGATCGACTACATCCGCTATGCGCCGAGCGCAGTCCATGCCTGCCAGGTACTCGCTCTCAAGTTAGTGCCTGTGCAATAGCAGGTGGCTCCGGACATACGGTCATGCACAGAGTTAAATGGACCATACTGTTATCAACTACCGCTGACCTGACCACATACCTGATTAGAAATCAGTCTAGAGTACCTAACTTGCTTTAGACCACGCTTTTCTGTGTGCCAAGGCGGCTCTAGGTTTTGGTGGATACCAATAGCTTCGCTGGAAAAGACGACAGCCTTGGCCACAAAATTCAATAGAGACTTGTACTTCGATTTTGTAACACACTAGTAACACATTTGTGGTGCCATGCACAACTATGCGACGCAGGTTAATTGTTCACCGTTACGTTGTCAACCACTGGATATCTTTGCCATCTTTAACTTCACAGTACATGACTGAAAATTCCAATTGGCTTTAAGTATGATTCAATACGCAATCTCACGAAGGCTGAAGATAAACACCTTTGGGTAGACACGAGGTCCAGTGAGCACAACGGCTCATAGAGACAGTACAGGCGGCTTTCTTGTGGAATTTCTGAATGCTTTTACACTTAGTCCAATGCAATAACAACAAAAAGCCGACTGTAGGCAATTTTTGTGTACGGTAAAGCAGCGAGCCAAGCCACTTTCACTAACTTTGACTGCCGTGTTCGTTTGAGCGGCATCTTAGCTGGCATGCAATCTGGTGCTTGCACATGCGAGAATCTACAGTAATATTTGGTAGGTAGAAAGTTTAACAGTATCTGAATCTGTAGATGCATAGAAGCACTGCATCCTAAAGCGCCACAAAACTCCTGGAGTACACATGTGACATAGCTGTAAGTTGCTGTTCGTCATAGATCGTCCAGTACGGGTTGCATTCGATGCTGGAGTCTGTCACCTAGCTAGTAATAACCTTCGCACCATTGCAGTTTAGTTCCGCGGACAGCACTGGCTAAGAGTTTCACCTATATTTTCTCTTAAGGAAGCTCCCTTTGAGGCGGTGGACAGGTTTGCATAATTTGGAAGCTATTTCAGCGTTAACTGTTTAACGGATAAGTTACCTGTTCGCGCAGCTGGCGTCAACGTGGCTCAAGTTGTTCCCTGAATGACGTATTCTATCGTGTAATAATGAGAACGGTTCGACAATACGGTCGCATACTTGGCCATTCAGTGCAATGTTGTTCATTGAAGTATGTATTCGATTCACCTTGCGTTTGGTGCAGTATGAGAGAAAGGTAACATAATCAAACTAATAACGATTACTTGCTATACCTTGACATCATGCGTAAACAATGGTAATTTGGAAAAAACTGACCTTGCTGTATTGTTTATGAAAGCCAAGGGAAGGCGAAGCCATCGAACCAAGCCCTTTAGTATAACGCACCGAATGGCTTGCAACGTGTGTAGATTCCTAGACTCTCATATTTAACAGAACTACTTGTTGGAAATTGTTCTTTCAACAAAGAATTGGATCGTTGAAGTCGTACCTCCGTATCCAAAGAAGAAACACTTGATTATCATGGCGCTCAAACGCTTTTGACATATCCAGGTAGATGAGATTCAACCTCGCTCCACAATCAGCTGCGTAAGTCTAGCTATTTCTTAAAACTATAGGTTTGCAATATATGAGGGTTGTTAACGAAAGCCGTGTTGCGCTGGAGCTATTAAGTTTGGTTTTCCAGTAACTGCGTCAGCGGATCTGCGCTGCTTGATTCTATAACCTTGGAAAGCGTAGGGAGCGGCGTTAGACTTTAATCAGTGTAGTCATTGTAGCTACGTCCTTTAGGAATAGTTGATTGCTTACCTTCTTATTAGTGTAATTTGATTCTCACAACACGTGATAGATAAAAAGGCGGAAGTGCTTCTGCTACAGCAACGCCTTTTATTTTAAAAGCCTTCGGTCTGATGTTATTGTCTGAAAGTACTAGGTTTGCGCAAAGATAGCCACCATTTTAACGCAACTTCTGCATCCATTATGGTATTAGATAAAGCTTACGGTAAACTAATCTTGACCAAGGGAATATTGGGCTTGTTGCTCGCTGGAAATTATTGAAGTAATGGAATAGTAAGTGACTAGCTACTTCCGTTGCTGACCGCATGCACCCATCAGCCGTAACCGGTGCTTGGATTTGTACTGCTCTATTCACAGGCCGTTTACCTGCATGTATGGGTAGCAATTCTGGCAGATTCGCTTTAGTAGACCATGCTGATGCATCAAGCTGTCCCTACGGATTAATTTTACAAGTAAATTAAGTAATGTATGCAATCGACACTACGGTATTAGAACGTTTCTTGCTAGTTCGCTGTGCGCAATCGCCCATAGATATTTAGTTGCTTGTTTTGCCCTTCGGAAATGACCTGCATTTCCTATGGCCTAAGATATACTTCCGTTCCGATATGCGGGGTAATTGCGGGTGTGTACAACAGCTATTAATGCTTACGCTTGTCAAACAACTCATTGGCAACCGATCCGCGGCCTTCAAGGTAGGTTTAGTGAAATGAAAGGTCTAAACCGGTAAATGGCAAATCCGGGCTCAATGTTAGACAACGAAGCTTTGTTACATGCAATAAATATTGTAATTAAAGCATGCTTCAACAACCGCATTAACTGAATGCGTAAACGCAATTAACTTTCGAGGCTTAAATCTGCGATCTGCTTAAAAGGTAAAGGTACGAAACTGCACTAGTTCAAAGGCTTAATACTAGCATTATTATTAAAAGAATCAGGAAATTACGGCCAGAGGTCGAACTACAATGTTAAAAGGCGTCCATTGAGTGGAACGTGCCACATGTAGATAACAAAGCATGAGGGATTGTTATCGTGTCAGTCATAAATTTTTGATCATGCTAAATTTGGTGCGCCTCGACAAATTTTAGAATGTAATATTTATTTATTTATAAAAGCTAGATTTGCTAGTCACGAAGCTAGGGCAACAAACGATGGTATAGCACAAGGTGAGTCAGACGCACGCAGGGACTTGAAATCGAAATGTCTAGGCAGTGATTAAGTGCCCAGTAAGATGCTGCGAAGTAGCTGAGTGCATATCCAAAAACCAATGACAGTGTAGAAAGCTAACAATGACGATTGTAAAACTGTGGTTGAGTGGATGCAAATAATTGTATTTCCTAGAGAAACATGGCACAAAGGAACTGTCACCGAGTTGCACGGGAAAAAGCGACAGGTTAACAATGATGGTTGCAAGCGCAACAAACCAAAACGAGGGGAAGCTGGTAACAATCTTGTGTCACGTGCAAAGTGATTGCGTTTAATTTAACTGCGCGATGCATACTGACAGTGTAAACGTTTTTTAGTCGATTGTCAAGAGTAATCAGTTATGAAACCCTAAGATGTGTCGTTAATCAACGGTGACGACACGTCAAATTGCGTGATTGTATACAATTTTTCAACCTCTTTCTCAAAATATCTGAGTAGCATACATAGTCGGAGAGTAGAGTCGTTAGAGCAGTGCAAAATGGTGGTGTAGTTGTTTACGTTCCAACGACTATGCAATTACCGATAATAAGCACAAACTCAAGGGTTGACGGCCTGCTCACATTTCGAAACCTAATGTGAGATGTTACGTATATGTCTATAGAGCAGCTGGATATTCGCACTTGCGAAGTCTTTAAACCATGCGCCATTGATTGCTGGCGTCTTCCTGTCTTTCTCATAAATTGTAATCCCACGAGTATATAACTGCATAACGAGTTCATTACAAATAAAAAAGGATCATATTGCAATTCACTTCTTACCTACATAATAGTGAGCGGTTAATTACTGCCACGAGGCATATGTCCTTGGTACATAATCTTAGAGGACACTAACACGAATATGGCGCGAGTTTCTTGCTGCTAAATGACTTAACAACTAAAATCGGCGTTTTAATAAACGTGGGCATTAACAACACTTTCAGTTCTGTGGTTTAAAATAAGCTAAACACGAATACCTTACTCTCGGTAGCGGTTGACTGGAGGTTAAACCAGGTATAAGAAATCAAAATGAGGTCCCGCTTTTGTTAGGCATGAAGCTCTCTAAGCACGAAGTAGTTACTGAATATGAAGAGTATTAGTTTAAAAGCAGAAAGCTGTTTTGGATGTCAGGATTGATGTGATGAATACTTAATTATTGGTTGATTTAAGCCTACGGATAAGTAATCCGGCATTACTCATTTTTTGGTAAGCGGTTGGTCAATAATTTTTATTCAGTCTGTGTGGCCTGATAGCTTTCCAGCAAGGGATGCAGTCTAGCGTGGCCTTTCACAACAAGACAATTAAGGCCCCCTAGTGGCCATATAGAGTTTCTAAAGACTAATAAGCTACACTTATAGGGGGTGGTAGTGGGATATTCTAAGAAAAGGAACTCATAACACAAATAACAATAGTTCATTAAAAGCTTTGTTAGTTTTTCTCCGCTACTGATCTATCCTGTTCACTACCCATATTTGAAATGACGTACACTCGCGCAGTGACACGTTACATAATTTTATAAGCCATACCTGACAGATAAAAATTAGCGAGTGCTTTTGGCAAATGACATCCTATACGGGGAGCCGCATTTAGTAAGTGATATGTACACAAGCATAGTACGCATGGCGCTTAGAATACAAAAATGCGTCGCCAACACGCACTTGGCTGCTTGATTGTCAAAAGCGAATGAACGTTTTGGTTTGGTTGTCGATTACTTAGTTACTTTAAGTCAAGTCCTCTGATTCTATCCTTCATGATATTTGTTGTTTAGGCTTGCTCCAACGTTCCTATAATAAATATTTGCCTAATAAGCATTGTTATTTGCTGTTTTATTTGTTTCCCTCTTTCATCAGCTTCCTTCTAGAAGTTTTAATGTGACCTCTTAAAATTTCACGGAATTTTGAGACCTCGTCATAAATTACCTTTGGCTTGCCTCTAAAAGTGTTGCTACGTGTTTAGCTATTTACAATGTGGCCACCAACGGATGCCTTAAGTATGCTTATATATGCTTATTTTGTAGTTACACTTTTTAACTAAAATAATTTTAGTGCCACCAAACATGCATATCAGCCGCGTATTATGATGGTTGAACCATTTTTTCGCTAAATTTGGTGTGACTGCTTAGGAAAATGAAAACGGTAGCAAGGTTGCATTACATTACGTTTAGCAGCTTAAAATGGCATATTTTGGTAACGAAGCCGCCAACGAAATTAGAGGTCCTCCATGTAATGTTTTTCTCTGGAATTATTGCGCTGTAGCTGTTTACTTTCTTTGATAAGGCATGAGGTCAATTTAAATAATGTGACCAAGTAGAAATCAGCCAAGTCAAAGTAAGCTTCATATACCCCTACTGGTGATCAGTATTTTCACAACAAAGCTGCAGACTAGTATGAAACAACTTTTCATTGCGTAGTAAATATTAATGACAAAATTAACTTTTTGCATCTTCAGTCCAGCGTACACTCATGAAAGCAGCGTTTCATCCTTTTAGGACGATTAATAAATATGATAAAAAAGAAGCAAATTGTTTTCATACGACGGGTTCCTAGAAATCTATTAAAATTGTGCACAGGCACATGGACTAACTATAGTTTTGGCAAGGGTATTTTGTACACAGTAAGAGGAGTCATTTAAAAGCAAGAATTATGTTAAAAATGAAATGAAAGGGCGTTTCTTTTAATAGACCGAAGCAGGGAAAAACAGGCGAAAGGAAAATAAAGATATTATCTTTACTAACATACTTAGGTAAACAAACAGAAACAGAAGGATAAATCCTGTCACAAACCGTAGTACTAAATCATGGCTAGCGGAACAGTTTAAGTTTTAGTGCACAAAAGTGCTACCTAACTAAATGTATTAAAGTAATTAAGTAATAATTTAATTAATCAATGAAATGAATTAATTAATTAAATTTTTCAGGAACTTAAGTAGACCAAGAAAAGGTGTGGTTTTTACTCTGTTATATGTTCAACAGTTGAACTACAAAGTATGGTTTACTTAATTACAGTTATGGATGAATAGATGGTTTCAGGGGACTGACGTCTTTTGGAATGTAAAAGATAGAACGTTATGTCATAACACACGGAATGTAAGCGAGAGTGGGACGGAGAATTTGACCAAGTCTCTAGTAGGTCTAACCCCGTTAGAGTTTCGCAATGTACTCAATGGTTGGTGCTCTGCAACTCAGAACTACGTTATCAGCATATTTACAGTCTATAATGTTTTGTGGAATATAGTGATTCAAGATAGTTGATGAAAAGAAAAGGGACAGTATGGCTCCCAAAAAACAACAAAATTAGCCGGGGGTTTAAGGAATTTTGCCAAACAACTGTGTGAAGTGGGTGCGATTTGTAAACTAATCACGCATCACACTGCATTTCCTGAAAAATCTGATTAGCAGCGGTGATCTACCGTATTTCCAAAATCCTTGGAGTAATCACCAAAAGGAAGCCGCAATCTTTTCCATTTATCAGTCAAGGCTAAAGCAACGTAGTGCACGAGAAAAAAAGACGGCAACCAAGATAGAAATCCTAAGTTATAGGCAAAAGTTTTGAGATTATATGTATGACTGCCTGTGAAATTGCGGATCTGGCAGCAAGGAAAACACGGAATCAGTCGAAAATATTGAGATCGTCTATGGCACTTGTAGTTTTGCTGGTTTTAAAATGTCGGGTATGTTACCAATCGTTAAGCAATGATACATGACTTCTCTGCAATTTCATCTCTGTATACTTTCAAAGCGACTGTTAATTGAGCATCCGGTAAGCAAGCCTTGTTTAGTTTTAGCATTTTGGGCTTCTGGGAAGTGCCTGCAAAAGAAAAAAGCAGAAAGCAAACAAAGTATTTTAAGAGGGCAGTGTGTGAGTTTGCTGAGTACCTGAACACGGCGTTGACTTTACTTAAACAATTTTTGATGAGCTGACAAATTATTTCAGCTCCTTGTCCTGGAGGCTGCCATATTTTGCGGTAACTGTGTTTGCTTAAACAGTATAAAGAGTGTTTAAACTTCTCCGTTCTGTCTTTATAGCTTTGGATAAACGTGTAACACAGACTGTTAGTCTGTATTTGTAATCCTCGTTTTTGATCTATCTAGTTGCTTAAGCAGTGGTTAGGAGAATTGCCCAGTTTGCAAGTAAATTTTTTAGTGGGACAACATCGCTCAAACAAAACGTATAAGTTGTCTGTGAGGTGTTTGCATTCCTCTGGCATGTCATTGTGTGAAAATTTCAGGATAAATTAAAGGCATCATAGAGTTAGATTTTTAATGTTAACTGCTAAGCAGTTCATTTGTTTTACCGTTCTAGATAGCAGTTTGGTCAGCGCAGCATTGTTGGCTCTAAGGCGTAGCTAAACGCATAGAAAATTGTTTCATCGGATGAAATCAAATGCCTGGGAACTTTTTAGGAACTGACGGCCTAGTTTCGAAGAAACATCGCCGGTAAGGGAAACAGTTTCTGGCAGGTTAGAGAAAAGCACCATGGGGTAATAAAGTATTATAAATGCAAGCGAGTGGCTTGCTAGAAATGTAGGAAAAAATATTAGCTTGCGTTTAATATTAGTAACACTGCCGGACTTGATAAATGTAAATCCTTAAGAGGCAGTGCACGTCATTCCTTTCCGCAAAGTAAAAGTATCCGAGCGAATGGATAAGATGGCTCAAGATATCAAAAGTGCCCTACTAACTTAACGTTGCCTATAAAATATTAGTTATGCTGATGTGATTGTTTTAGATGAAAAAGGCGCTTCTCCCTCGGCTTATATCCAAATATTTCGTTAGCAGGAATTAATGGAAAGGTTGTTGTCTGCCAGGAAAAGCATAACTTGTAAAAGAGCCAGGCTATCATTGATGTAGTAAATAGCTAACTGAATGGAAACCCCAAAAATTTCACAATCTAGCTGCTCGTGAAATAGTCGTTGCTTGTCAGGTCCACCAAACGACATCTTTATCCCTTACAGATGTTCATCTATAAATCACAACTTTGGATATTCTTTTTTCATCTCTTTTCTATCCATCGCCTATTCTTATTACTGCTTTTAACGGTGTGGCTCTGGGTTTTCCCCCCTCATGTGCACCAACTACCTACGATGTTCCAACGCACTTTTCACTCCGCAGCTCCGCATTTTTGCGTAGGAACTTACTATCTCGCTATGATGCTTGCCTTTTCCTTATCTCGTCTTACCTCTTCACCTATTTCTTTGGCTCTGGCTTTCTTCTTCCCTATTGAACAACACTTAGCCCCTATGCTCCACGGACTTAGATTCCACACGAAAGCCCCGCAATTTTGTGCGTAAAGCCGTAAAGCATTTAAATTTTCTCGCACTCTACTATTCTTCTCTGCAGGCTCACAATTATATCACTAATAATTGTTCCCATACTTATCCATAACAAAACTGCAGAGTTCCTATTCACCTTGCTACCTATCCCTTGCCTCGTTCTACTGCTTCACTTATCTCTTTTGCTCAAGCGTTCATTCCTTCATACGCATCACCAAACTCTAATGCTCCACCGACTCATGTTTGACATTTTAAATTCGCGCTTTTGTGAGTTAGACCTCAAGCATCAGGCTAAGTTGCCGGTTTTTGTCCTTACCCCCAAAGCTGACGTCGATCTCACTGATAATATTTTTTTAATATGTAGCCTAAACAACACTTCATAGTCCATTTTCACCTTGCTTCGAATTCCTTGGCCCACCCTACTTCTCCACTTCTCAATTTGGCTCTGGCTTTTATGTCTACTAACTGATCACCTCCCTGTGATGCATCACCAAGTTACCCGCCACACTGTAGCACCGCACTTTTGTGCGTAGGACCTCTAGTATCTGGATACGTTGCCTACCTATGTCCTTGTTCTACTTCATCACTCAGTTCTTTGGTCCTAGCTTTGTTCTCTCATTATAGAACACCTACCTCCAATGTTCTACCTACTTACCTGCCACACCATAGCTCCATACTTTCGTGCGCAGGACCTCAAGTATCAGGCTCTGTTGCCCACGTATATCTTTATCACCAAGCTGATATTATCACTTATATTTGCTACCCTAAGATACATAAAACCCTGAAGGTTCCCGCCGCAGCTTGCTTCTATTTATTGCATATTCCCATAACAAATCTTACCTGTTTAGCCCTGACTTTCCTCTCCGCCTATGCACCACCTACCCAGGGTGCTTCGTCGACTTACCTTTCGCACTATAGATCCGCATGTTTGTGCGTAAGACCTCAAATAGCTGGCTACGTTGCCTGCCTATTCATTTTATCGTCATACTTCGTCATTTATCTTTTTTGATCTGGCTTTCATTCGCACTTACGCCCTACTAATCTCTGATGCTCCCCCAACTCATATATGACACGGTAGCTTCACAGTTTTGTGCGTAGGATTTCATTATTCGCCTACGTTTTCCACCTATATACTTACCCCCAAGCTGACACACACAGCATTTATAATGTTTTCTATACATACCATAAACCACACTGTATGGTCCATCTTCAGCTTTCTTCGTATTCTTCGTCTCGCCCTACTACTTCCCTAGTCTCTTTAGCTCTGGCTTTCCTCTTCCATTATGGACCACATATCTTCGATGCTCTACCGACTTACCTGCAAAACTGTGGCTCTGCACTTTTGTTTGTAGGACCTTTAGTACTGGCTATGTTGACCACTTATATCGACAGGATGACATCGTTATCTCTCACATTTACTACTTTATGAGCCATAACAACATTGGATATTCTCTGTTCATCTTGATTCATTTTATTCCTATTCCTACTACTTCACTTGCCTGTTTGGCTCTGGTTTTCCACACCTCCTATGCATCATCACCATCATTCATTACACATGTTAGATCGAGTTAGAAAACATCTCAGCTACTGTGCCGCAATACATAGAAGAAGAAAAGGAGAAGAACATGCAACAGGTGCAAGTCAGCTGAGCTACCGGTAACGGACGGTCTTGGTTCCGGTAAGCTACCGGCCGGCTACTATGCAGTAAAACGAATCGCTAAGCAAAATTACATAAAACTAAATAGTGAGATCGTGGCTGGAGGGCCGTCTAAGAGGGATGTGGTGGGACAAAGGAACTCACAGCATGAATACCACTGAGGTCGGCTCCTATCCAAATC
The DNA here is from genome assembly GCA_944474145.2 of Dicrocoelium dendriticum. Taxonomy (NCBI): domain Eukaryota; kingdom Metazoa; phylum Platyhelminthes; class Trematoda; order Plagiorchiida; family Dicrocoeliidae; genus Dicrocoelium; species Dicrocoelium dendriticum. The sequence goes on from OX104064.1 coordinate 347,077, forward strand.
AGTAAGTGTATCCTACCAAACGGGTTCATTGTCTTTCGGACCCCAAACAGGGAGCCAAAACGCTGTAACCGAGGCTAGCTTTGAAGTGAGGGCGTTCATTTCTCTCGACCAAGTCATCACTTGACAATCCTTCCTCTTTTTCCATCCACACACCCAGGGCGCAAACGACGCACGTAGAGGAAGTCGGTGGGCTGGCATACACAACACCTAGCCGAGCCATCGGAGCCTGGTGCGTGAGATAACGGTGGCAAGTAGTTCATTTCTTGTTCCTCTGCCGAAAACGTGGTCTTGAACATGTTTGCTGCTTACTCGGTGTGCCCAACAGATGTGAGCTAAATTGCGAAGGTACCAGTTGTCGAACGTAACTAGCCTCGTTGTGCCGTTGATCCACGGGGCCAGGTTTCACAACCGTACAGTAGAGTCGAAAGTACCGCTGCATCGTACATTCTATCCTTCAGGGCGAGAGTGATGTTGCGCCGGCGCCATAAGTGACGAAGGTTAACAAAAACGTCTCGAGCTTTTGCTGAAAGTTTCGTTATCTCATCTTCAATCCCACGAGCGCTGATACAATTTCCCAGGTATTTGAATTGCTGAACGACTTATAGCTGATCTCCACAAAGAGTCAAATTAGGAAGCCGTCCAGACCAATCTTGGTGAACGCTTTGCACTTCGTGGGTACGAAGCAAAGCCCGAAGTGACGGACAGCCAGTGCTAATCTGCCCATTGCCGCATGGCACGTCTGTGATCTGTCACAGATTAGGGCAATATCATCAGCATATTCAGAGTCAATAAGTCATTCTCCTGGGAGCAGATCCGCACCTTCTAATTCGCGTCCTGTAAACGCGATTTCCATGACTTCAACAACAGCAAAATTGAAAAAGAAAGGAGACAGTGGACATGGGTGTCTCACTCCGCTGGAGATGTTAAAGGGTGACAATAACTTGCATTAAGCCCTCACTCTGCCCGAGCTAAGCGCATATAATGCTCAAATAATATTTACATATTTCTCAGGTACACCTTTCCTGAGTAGACAGTCCCCAAGTGCACGTCTATCCACCGAATCGAATGCGCATTTGATATAGAAGAACAGGACAACGGTGGAACACCGATATATGTGACGGTGCTCCAACGACTGACGCGAATTGATGATGTGGTTAATGCAGCTACAACCTCGACGAAAGCGAGCTTGATCTTTACGAATATGACTTTCACGAGTGCTAATCAGTCTGTAAAGGATGACGGATGCAAGAAATTTGGAGGCGTTGGAGATCAGACTGATTCCTCTATGGTTGCCGCATTCCGATCACGAGCCTGGCTTGAAAATTGTTACTAGGACGAAGCGGCTCCAGTCGGTTGGGACAGTTTATTGCTCTCACACTTTCACTAGTAACTTGTATAAATCATCCACAAGAGCAGGTCCTCCGAACTTCAAGAAGACTGGACTAAGATCTTCTAGTCCCGCGGCATTATTTAACTTCAACAGTCCGATCTCACGTTTGACTTCCGAGCAAGAGGGTGGATCCAAAGGGATAGCCCACGGGGCGGGGCGATCAGTGGCTGGCAAGAACTCTAACAATTTCGACCGGTTAAATGGCCTTTCATAGTGCTCAGCCCAACGTTTCTAGCGTTTTGACAAATTGTGGCTATGCTGTTCACTCTCGTCACGTATAGTTTTACTTACTCCAGGTCTCCATCTGCCCGTTTCACGTATCAGTCGAAATAACTTAGGAAGGTTACCAAGAGCAGCGGTCATTTCCATCTCTGAAACACGATGAGACAACCAGGTTTGCGGTCTCTCTTCAGGCTAGCGCGGAGATTTTCCAGGAGCTCTTTGCGAGCTTCCTTGTGTTTGCTTCTAGTCGGAATATGCGTGCGAGCATCAATAAGTTCCAGAGACTGCAAAGAGACCCTATGTCTATGTTAAGTATTAGACTTATCACATGAGGATATTCCTGCTGATAGTAAGGTCTAGTAAATATGATACCAGTGAGCTTCAGTTGCATCCAGTGAGCGTTATTCAACTCGCATGACAGCGTACTTTGATAGACATTCAGAATAACTGGCTTTGCCAGTTGGCTGGCGTCGATGCGTTCACGTCGTCGTGGGCATCCGCCAAAGCGCATCTGCAAGGTAGCATATACAAGTGCATGGTCGGTGTCCACACATGTGTTCCAACTCGAGCGACAGTTCTGGACGCAACCTCTCCATCGGTAACTTGTCGCAATGTGATCGATTTGCGTCCAAGGCTGGTTCGAGGCTGGTGGGCGCCAAGTCACCCTCCAGGGGGGCTCTGTCGGAAATTAGTGCTCTCAAGAAATAAGCGAGCATCCTCATACAAGAGAAGTAACCGCAAGGCGTCATCATTACGGAAGTCTAAGCCATGTAGGCCCCCCAGATGCAGTTCATCAGTGGATAATTTTTCAACTTGAGCGTGCAGATCCCCACTCAGCACAACAGTGTCCGAGGTTTTTCTGTGGCGAAGGAGCTCGTTCAGTTGACGATAGAAATCGTCTTTTACCGAGTCATTGCTATAGTTTGTGGGCGCATGGGCAGCGATAACGAATAGACACATGTTAGACCAGTGCGGCTACGAAGCTCTGAAAGAGCCAGCCAATCAGACCGCACATATCCGGCTACTGATTGGGATCCAATCAACCAGGGTAGTTTCAACCCGGGGACACAAGGCAATACCAACACTGGCTTGGCCGGTACTCGAAGCTGCCTCATCATTGGATAGGCGCAATTAGAAAGTGCTGCTAGTGTCACTTGAAGTGGATCGCAGGGTGAACACAGAGCTCGTGTGTGGCAGGCGGGTCTTCGATAATCTGCAAATATTGATCGAGAGGGTCTCTAAGATTCGGGAAAGTGCTGCCCGTTGACCGATCTGGAGCAGTGTGCGTACATTAAAGTATGCCAGGCTGAAGGAGGATCAAGGACTCCAAATGAAAGTCGATGAACTTGGCTTGACCGCTTGATTAGACATGGGCCTGTTGACAGGGCAGGAGGGAGCCTCCGCTCTCACATGTGAGTTGAAATTAGAACACATACGCCTATTGAAGCAAGATGAGGGAGGGCCAATAATTGGGGGTTTGAAAACAGGGGGATAAAGGTGAAGCTGGAATGGGATGCTAAGGGCGCAAAAACGTAAGTGGGGGACTAAAAAGACGGGAAGGTTCGAGCAGTAGCATCCACACTCCTATCCACCCTGTTCGATGCAGTAGGTAGGGCACTGTTGATTATCCTCTGCAGTGACCAGAGCATTAATAAACAGTTTGAAAAGAAATTCATTGTATTGCGTGGACAGGATACTGTCAGGTTGCCTAGTCCAAGACCGGAGAAGGATTAGGGTTCTCAACCAAAGCCTTTGGTTCAAAACCTGTCCGCAATGCAGCGTGTTTGGCGGTGGGCTACAAGGAGTCCGTTTTAAGACACAATGTGTCCCTTCATTTCAACCCTCAACCTGGAGGATCTGTAGCTGAGTTTATCTGGCATCTAACCATTGACCAATCTGGTATGTATGGTTCTGAAGTTGCACAAAAGCACCACACAACATGGCTCAATGGATCACTGAGGCACCTAAACCATCGCACCACGGTAAGGTCCAGCCTCCTTGCGACGGCCTCCTATACCTCATCTACCTATGATGCTCCGACGAGTTACCTTTCACACTGTAGCTTCGCACTTTTGTGCGTAGGACCTCAAGTATTTAGATACGCCGCCCACTTAGATGCTTCCCAGGAAGCTGGTCTTTGAAATCATTAAACTTGGTCCTATAGTTAACCATTACAAGACTGCAGAGTCCCACTTTACCTTGTTTCGTATCACTTGTTTAGCCCTACTACTTCACTTATACATTTGGCTCTGACTTTCTTCTCCTATTATTCATCACCTACTTCCAAAGCTCCACCTACTCACCGCTGTCATTGTAGCGCTACACTTTTGTAAGTAGAGCCTCAAGCATTTGGCTAATTTGCCTGCGTATATCCTTCCCTAAAACTGACATCTGTTTAATTATTGCTGCCGCAGTTTACTACAAAAAATTGCACGTTCCCATTTTAGCTCGCTTCGTATCCTTTCCTCTCTCCTACCTCTTCACTTAACCTTTCGGCTATGACTTTTATTTCCATTTATACACTACCTACCTATGCTACTCTACCCACTAACCTTTGACCCTGTAGCTCAGCAATGTTGACCCATATATTTCATAAGTTAGCCCACATTTATCCATCCTTCCACGCAGACATCGTTGGGCATTTCTAGTAATTGTTTCTTTAACAACAACGATGCATACAGTGCCTTCACCTCACTTTTCCCTAATCTTTTAATCACGAGCGGATTTTGCTGCACAGATAATTAGGCTTAAACCCTCACAGCACTCTCCGTCCAACTGACTTACTTGTGACGCCCTAACTCCACCGTCGACTAGTTTACTTGAAGCGCCATCTTTCCCCCAATGTAGGTTTATAGGATTTCTTGCTCCGCAATTCTATCTTCGTTACAACTAGGGCCTTTCGTCCTATCAGTACCGCCCCTCTTCTTAAATGACTGCTCGGCAACCTTTCACTTTTAGTCTTTGGACTACGAGAGTTCTCTGCTACGGAGCTAAACCGACTCTTATCCTCACTGCCGTCTGAGACTAATTGACTTACAAGTGACACCGTAGGACTCCACCTTCAAGTGGTTCACTTAATTCATTAAAGCGCCGTTGGGCCACTTCATTATACAACTGCTGTTTTCAAACATAGCTTGTGCTGTAACCCTATCCGTGCTACGGTCGCTGCATTAACGCCCCTCCCCTGAGACCATTGCTCTTTCATCACTCCACCTCCTGCGTACCGCGTTGTACCTTTCCTGAACAGTTTCACATATTCTGATATCTAGTGTCTATATATCGATATTACTTTCGCAACGCTAATATAAGAAGGCACACACAAACACACGGCGCCGCAGCTTGTATATAAACAGAACAAAGTAAGCAGGGTGCTAAGAGTCCTGGACGCTAGGTCTGCTCACTTCCTCCTTTCTGTTTGGAATTGTTCCACTCGCTGACCTTTGTTTCCTTGCCCCTCCGTGAGACATACATAGAAGGGTTAAATAAACTTACCTTGATCGTCGTATTTCGGTAAAGACATTAAAGATAAGCATTGTAGGTCCCAAGCCATAGGTAGACAGCCCGGATTACCAACTCGGGAACTCTGTCCCAGTTTTCAGCGTTTTGAAAATTGGGTTCAAATACTTATCACATCGGAACACTTCAAGAAAGCATTACTGTCCTGCAAGTGTTCCACTTACTTGCGATTCCATGGCGTTATGTCCTGTCCACCTTGTCAGTGGACGTCTCCAAGTATACGAATCACCATCCGTTTGGCGCCATTATCATATGGATACATCACCCAACTCGCCAGTGTGATCTGCCATTAATTTTGCGCTCACTGGGTATTTATCTATTGTGGTCGGGACATTCGCGTTCGCCTATACCTGTATTCTATAGAATACAGTGAACCTTGCCATCCACACCTTCTACTGGTTTAAACAGTTGGGTTCCAAACCTCATGTCTCCGGAGCATCACCTCAAAAAAGGGCTGTAGTAAGTTGTAAGATTCCTAGTTACTTGTGTTACTTTGGCGTTATGCCTCGTCAACCACGTCAGTGGATTACTTCCCTTTAAATATCATAAGCCTTATCTACTTCGCGCTACCATACTATGGATACCTTAAATACCTCGCCAGTGCGGTCTGCTAATGATCTTATGCCTTTTATATAATATCGGCTTTGATATTTACCAGAATCTTGCTTTGGCTATTTCGGAGACTACCGCAAGCCCTTGATTGGTGTTTTCCACTGGCCTAAACAATTGGAATGAAAACCATTGTATGTCTGCAACTTCTCACAAGAAGGTTTACCCCGCAACTGCACTACTTACGTGCAATGGTTCTTCTTCTTGGAACTGTTTGCAAAGCTTACCCGGTCCCTGGTTTATATGCTTGGACGATTATACTACGTATGAAGCATCCGACTTTCATTACTAAGAGTTTCTTGTTTACCTACAAAACTGCATCTTAATCTACATAGCCCTGCTTACCTCCAGTACCGTCGGTTCCAACCGTTAATGGTGTATCCTGACTAAGTTTTACTCAGCTGATGGAAAAACGGGTGCACCATGACTGCTATTTTCCAGGCGGAAAACTGATCGTAACGTGGCTTTGCCAATGGCGCATTGCTATTCCACTTGTGGTCAACGGCAGTGTTTCAAGACGTGATGTGATTTCGCCTGGCAAGCGTGCTCCCTATAAAATCGACACATGTCCGACTAACAACACCGAAATAAAGTCACTGCTAAACACTGACGAGATCCTGATAAGTGAAATCTGTGAACACAATGGCATATGAAGGAAACCACAAGCATTCATCAGACAGGGTTTATCGATCATTCTATAGGGTTTATAGGCAAACGTAATAATATAGATCAATCTCCTAAACTATTCGAAATCTCACTCAGCATTTCTGTAGCGAAACACTCATAGATTTTACATCGCTTCAGCACCAAACGTCTACCTGACTTCAATGGGCATTCCCATCATCCTTGACACTTTCCGATTTGACAACTAGGTACCATTTATTTAACCGTGTGCATTGCGTACACTTATCTAGGTCTTATGGTGTATATACGCTCAGTTCGTTTCTGTGGCTCTGACAATCACATGGTCATGCCTGCATAATGGGTCTTATTTCATCGAGAATAAAATTACTTAGTTATTTATTTACTTAAACTTACACACGTTGAAGCCTAAAGTCTAGCACACCACTTGGTCTAACCCAAATGCTACACACGACGACGTCAATGCAACCTTCTTACCTCCACCATCCATTACGACGGTACATCGCAGCAAATGACAATCACTGGCGCTTGAACACGCTCACCCTCACTTGACGCGAATATACTTGTCACACCATAGCAAGACACATAACAGGAACGACCAAATTACGGGTATGCTTCCTTTCATGTGTTCAAAAAGCAACGTAGCCATTGTCGTAAAATCACTGCATTCGGAACTGGACTCACCGTCATCGTACAGTCATATGTGAAACACCCCTTTCCTGTATATTTCGTTATCACTTATACAATAATATTTTTTATATTAATGTCTAGCTTTCTGCTATAACAAATCGTCGCTATTTCAGCGGCAGTAATATAGTGTCGCTGTACTAGGAAGATATATACGACTTATTGTCCTTCAAAATGTATTTCCTGCAATTTAGACAATTCACTGTGTGATTTATCAAGTGCGCTTGGTAGCTTAATATTTTGCTTTCGCTAGGATGATTCAATTTTAAAATTTCTATTAGTAGTAAAAGTACTCAACTTGCACCCTCTTTCAGACTGTCAGTTTTGGTGGTAGTATGTAAGAAACAAAGTTCTTCGGAACCTACTGTTGCATAGAGAGCCTAGATGGCTCTCAAATCTATTTAAATCTAGGACGCCCTCAACATAACTTGTTATGGAAATAATTAAACATAAAACTTTGACTTCTAAAACATACGTGTTCATCCTGACTAATTTTTTGAAACACCAACCTAATTATATAAAGCTTACAAGGCTAATTTAGCAATATCTTTACAAGCAAGGAAGCCAAATTGGTTTTTCTTATAAAGCTGGAAGCGCAAGTGACAAACTCCGGAAGTCGGGAACTTCAACAGTTTCCATTTCTCTTCCAGTTAAGGAGGAGCTGCTGATTGAAGACTTAAGTGTTTATACGAGCTACTAACAGTTTAGAACTAACGAACGACAGGTCACTTGACCTGGTTCAAATCGAAGTTCCGGTTTGAATTTTAGGTCCAGTTGATCTACGGCCCAACAATATTACAGCTAGAAACCATGAAATTTTCAAGAGCTTCAAAGAAACACAAACAGGATCCAAGTTTACACAAATTAAAACAGATTTTGGTTAAAGACTGGTAACCCCAACAGATATGTTGGACTGTTAGATTCAGCTGAAAATAAACATTTGTTTTTCCACTCACATTGTTGGTTGAATGTGGAGTACTAGAGTGCTTCCTTCAACAAAGTGGGGAAACAGATTAGGCGCTGCATGAGGTAGAGTTCTGTGGCACTTCTGTCCAAGGTGAAAGCGGGACATAAACAAGCCGCTATAAAGAACAGGGTAACGGCTCGCATTAACTTTTCAACATAACTACTGTTAACAAACTACTATATTACATTCTTTATCACATATGCTACAGTTACAAGTTAACAGTAATCAATTAAAAGTATAATTTTGCTAGCTAGTATTGTGTACTTACAGATAAGCGGTTTAATGTTGCTTCACAAGTAATATTCTATTGAGGCGGGGAAAGTACAGAAATACAGTTCTTAAAGGCTGGAGCAGTAATACCAACATCAGATAGTTAACCATTTAAAAAAATACTAAGGTTGTCACTGGAAAGCAAGCTTTCATTTGTTAAGGTTTGCGGATTGCTAAAATTTAGTTGTTTTAAATCTACTGGGCCTGTATATTAGGCGAGGCTTTCATAAGGATAATAAATGCCTAATCAAAATCTTTGTCCTGGCCTGATGTGTGTCGTTAAACTGTTGCTTCTAAATTCCTGCAGGACTTTGGTTACAAAGGATTTACATAAGTTGCATATTGCATTAAATTGCTGACCGGCCAAGATCTTGCGCTTCTTTTTTGGCGATATCTCGGTTTTAAACTGGCAAGAAATGTCAGCCAGTTACTTAGAGAAACTAGCGTCTTTCCTCTGTGATGTAATAAAAATTTCATTAATGTTTGACGACCCGTTCCAGTGGCGCAGCAGGAGAAGATGGATGTTGATAAATAAATAAATAATTTTTATGTTCTCGATGTTGAGCGAGACACGCCAACAAGGCATGATCAAATATAGGAAGAAGTTCAGCACATCTAGACTCCCTCATACGGTCATCACACGTCCGGAAAAGCACTGTACGCACGTTTCATCATTTCGGGAATGGTCAGCAGTGTGCATTCCATCGGAGATGGTAGGGCTCAAACCCGCATCTCGACTGTTGCCAGTCCGTGGTTTAGACCACTGAGCTACGCGGGACGGCATACTATTTAATTAATGAAACAATCCTTAGCAACTCGTTGTATAATGTTGTCCGCGAATGTTGCAGCACTGTAATAGGTCACGTATTTTCTCTACGCAACAAGGAGTATCAGTAAACTCGTGACCACCAGGATCAATTATACTTTACTTGCTATGGCTGTTTGGTGGGCCATCTTGGTTATCAGCTTTCACTGGACGACCTTTCCAAAGTACATTATGTAATACACCCAACCAACTCACTGGGTTACGATGAAGAATAGCACAGAGAAGAGTAACCTCTGTTCAAATTTACAAGAAACGTTCGAGGTTTAGTATAGTGCTCTGAGGACGGGGGAAGCGCTTCGTGTAAACATTGTGGACAGAACATAAATACTAACCGCGTCGCAAATGTAATTACACTGATGGCGATCATCCAGTAACGCTTTTCACTGTGCCAAAGGGAGACACAATTAGGTTAGTTCCAGGAGCATTAGTGCAACTTGCTTCCGTCCAGCGATTAGGGTGCTGAGATTTGTTTCTCGTAACTTAGGCTATTTAGGAGGTGACACTGCTACGGTACGGAAAATGGACCCATGTGTGTCGTTCCAGGTGCATGTATCAATGTGTATTTTACCAGTTTTTCTGCGCTCGGTTGTATTTGGCTCTGAGTTGCCGGCGTCGCAACTGAAGCTTTTGCTTTAGCTTTATTGTATTGGATAATTAAAGTCAAATCGGTTCCGACTTGCCAGCAAAAGGATCAATATTTGTCAGATTGAATAGAGTAAATACTGCTGGGCAATTAACAAGACTAGCTTTACTCTTTGACCAATACCCTATTACTATTTTACTCTTTGACCAATATTTGCCATCTCCACACGTCTTTGTATGAGCGCAACTAAACAAACAGAATAGCAAACCGGCAAAACCAGAGCGCATCGGACACATTGTCGAGCAATTTTTTAATTCTACTTGACTCACGCTACCGCAATTAATATCGAATTCAAAGACAAAGCTAGAGCAGGCTTGACCCGTCCTAATACGCGCGTACCATTCCTCTTTCCGTATTTAGTAGATGGTCCGATAATTTATCAATGACAGATACTGTTTCATTCGGTCGCTGCACTTGTATTGTCCCGTGAAGTAAACAGTAATTGCGACTCAAGCGTACTGGATATTCACGACCTTTACGTCGTTTACCTCAGAGGATATCAAAGGGATAATGCCAACGCACACTCAGTATGGCTGCTGTGACGAATGACAATTGTTTGTGTAGTAATAAATTGTTAACCTTTTTGTATTGCGTAAATAAAAGCGGCTTATGGTCACTGCCGGTCAAACAATGTTTAAAAGCCACAAACTGCACCCTAGTTTTCCTACTAAAATTACTTAAAAGTACCTAAAAATACGTTAGGATCAATGGATGGCGCGGTGAAGCATTTATCGTACGAAATTTCAAAGCTGTGAAATTTTTATAAAGCAAGATTACACATAAAACGTAGCACTGTAATACCAACGCTACTTAGTTTGCAGGAAACACGATCCCTGGTGACTAATTTTGTAAAGTATTAAGCAGTAAATAAGAGAACTTAGTCCTGGTCGAGCTTGTGTATAATGACTGTGTTTGATGAAAAGATAGCTGGGAAATCCATTGACAAAGCACGACGCAATTGTTAGCAATATACTAGCAACTGAACCGGTGTTATTATGCCGGAGTTAAAACCATGATATACAGATCGATACCGAAAATCAGTGATTCCAATTTACTTGAACTTCAAGCTAGCTTGTGCTTATAATACCAAAAGCAAGATGTCAGCGTTAATAAAATCTAACTAATCGATTAGCGCTGGTACACTCTACCAGCACCACTGAAGCTCATTAGTTTAAAATACGTTGAGCGCAAACATTTAGCCAGTAACGTTATTCCACAATAACAGCTTTCTTGATCATTAGTGGTAAAGCTGTATTGACCTGTGCTGTTTATGTCGAAACACCTCCTACTTTTTCAGTAGTGTTGATTGAAGGTATTCGATCGACTTAGTATACGAATGCTTTGTATTTGGGTAGTTGCTGGAATACCTAGAGGTTGTTAAAGAGTCACAATACTTAGGGAGTCATGCAGTAGTGGTCAAGGTTATGATGGTTTTCCACTACACCAGTGAAACCTTGGGCCGCATGAAGCAAGCACAAGCGTCTCATAAGGTTGCCAACCATTATGCAAGTATTTTAATAATAAAGCGCAAAGGAGCGCGAAGCCCAGTTCTTGATGAAGCCTAAGACGCAAATTTTTCTATTAAATTCTCCCCGGCAAGAATATTTCGTATAGACCACGGTGCACACAATTTACTTTAACAAAGCTCACATTTTTTATAGAATTCTAAAATCGGGCTCGTTACAAACTTATATGTAAGTTATGGCTTTCGCATACAGTACTACCACAACTCGATTGCAGGTACTTTCTTCACCTTTTAACACAGCAAAATGCTTATATATTTGCTTGCATTTGTCTTACAAATAGCCTGCGAGATAAGTTAATGTTCTAACACTTGCACATGTTTGCCCTATCAGTTCACGTTATTTTGTAGTCTACTTCTTTATAGCTTGCTTTATTTGCTTCTATTTACCTACTTATGCAGGTGCTTGAATTCTTACCTAGTTAAGGCGGAATTCGCTACTACAAACGGTAAACAACACTACAGCAATTTTACATAAATTACATGCAGTGACGCCGATATCGAAACCAAAATAAAAATCTGGAATGGGGATTAATAATTGAATAACGAGAATTAGCAAGCAACATGCTTTGAGACACCTACATATGTTTACTCACACAACGACACCAACAACTGACCAGTTTGCTATGATTAAGTAACATATGCAAAACTTTAAACTCTTAATTATGGTTGGCGAGTAACCCAACGATAGCAGCACCAGACAAATTAAAACAGGCAACCATTACTGGACAACAGCAGATGAGTTGCTCTGTTCGCTAGGCTGTATTCCGTCAAGGTCCCAGCCAAGCAAATTATGCATTGCATAGGCCGTCAAAACGGGTCTGGATCATAGCCTAGTGAAAATGTTTGTGCACCTATATTAAAAGTTAGGTTATAGCAAGTGGTGCCCCCGGACCAATTGACAGATAGTCCTAATATGTTGGCCAATAGTTTAAAGTCAGGAAAACACAGCTACCTGCTTCTCCACGCAAAATCTAGGAAATAACCATCGCAACTATTTGTATTAAGCCATTCATTGCTACAACCCAACTACAATACAGACAGAATTTTAACTCAATGGTTTTGAATAAGGTCACTGATCCTTCTCGTGCCGTGGTGGTAGCGCCCTGGCAGTATTTTAGTTCACGCACAACTAGCACAATAAGAGGTAACCCACACATTCGTTGGCCGTCACGCAGTTTAGCATAAATCACCCTATCTGCAGCGTACAACAAGGCGGAGAGGTAACCAAATGCTCCTTCTAGTTCCGTCGTTCTTTGTTCCGCCTAATTTTCCTAATCATCCACCAGCGCTCAGTACTAACATTCCTTCTGCAATTTCTCTTTTAGCTAACAGCAGCTGCGATGCGACTAGCTTTAAACCATTGGATGCTATCTTCCCGAAGCAGTCAATAATTACTCATCTGCAGCAGCGCCTTATAAACCACGCTGTCAGTTTGTTGGCGACGTACAGTGTACGCAATTTAAGAAAAACTGGGTTTCCACGGAGAGTACTAGTTTTTACGCATAGAAACTGAAAACTGTCTAACCGGTGGCCACCGTTGCAGATTGCCCTTTGAGACTGCGAGGCACGAAACCCTACCGACATTTGCTAGTGAGATTTCAATCTTTGGCACCGGCTTCCACTACATTTGCACACAAGTGCTAACCATGCCACGTACCGAAATTCCCTAGGGACGTTGCTCACTAGGCTGAATGTATTAAAGACACTTTGCGCACAACACCCGCCAGATACCTAGACTAAATTCGCTTCAAACCATATATGAAGAACCAGTGGCATAAAATTAGCTCACACCCTCTTTTTCAATACCAAGGTCTTGAACACAACCTTGTGCAACCTAGTCTGTTTGCCTTACTCTTGACTGCTCTTGAGCTACGTCGCCTAACAAATTTGAAGCTGGTGCGCAGCTAGGTGTATGTACTGCATTTTGGTGCTAAGGTCTATGCTACAAGAGGATACTCATTAGGCAAAATTGTATTTCCATCTTTGACTTCTAGTATCAGGTTTAAGCCGCGTAAATGATAACGGCTAATCTTTTCCAGTATGTTATTAAATATATGAAGTTATAGTATTTATTTAGTGCCATGCTGTCCTCCGAAACGCTCATACACGCTGGATAACTCTGTTACTGAAATGTCCTGTGTGTCCAAAAATATGAGCATGACTTCACAGCCTGTTAAACAAACTGCCCAATGCTTGTGCTCTCACGATTTGTCTACAAGCAACCAGAAGATATGATGCAGTAACCACCGGTTAATTCAGATATAATTCATCCAAGTCCGCTCTCAGTCAGTATGTTTTAAAATGTCCAGAAAAGTGCTTTACCGCGCTGTGTTGACCTTCCGAGTTGTGTTTGTGGTGCGCCTTCCATCAAAACCCTGCCGGGCCCTGACCCCATGACTTCTGGATGTCATGAGCAAGCACTACTGAGTCATGGATGACAGCCGCGGATCTACATGTTTGACAGCAAACAGTGATATAATCCGGCTTATCGTTCTATGCCATGCAACTTTCGAACTGTAAAGAGGAGTGCAGTTAGCATCACGTGCTAGGACTTTTCGCATAGCGACTGTGTACTACATGGTAATTGTAAGATATACGGATAGATGTTAACTAAGTAATGACCATCGGGAAAGTTAAGATAATTCAGAGTGTATAATCACAACTGTTGACCTTTTAGAGACTGGTCGAAACCTGTTAACTGTAAGTGGACTATGATGCATTATCTCTTAATTATACTAAAATTGTACTCGCGTTTCATCCTTTCGAGGATCGTCAGCAGTGCGCATTCCATCCGATCCTGGTAGGGCTCGAACCCGCTACTCGACTATTGCCAGTCAACGGTTGAGACCACTGGGCTACGGGGGGACGGCAACGACCATCGTGATTAAGTTACAGTGCTTTCCGGGCGCGTGGCGGCTGTCTGAGTGAGTCTAGATGTGATGAATTGCTACCTATACCATTCAACTCTCCCTACTACTCTTCTGTACACTAAAATTCTCTTTACACACAACTAAGCACTGGATAAGTAAGGTGGGCTGCGTACTCAGTACCAAAGCTGAACCGTCGTTGTTTGTTCAGGTTCTCGTGAACAGCCCTTTGGTTGCGACCTGTTCGACAACATCATAGATTCGTGACTTAGTACAAGACGCAGGGCTTATATGATTTTCGCCTAGCCTCCCACCGACTGCATTCAAGGGCTCATTATACCAATTCCGATAAAGTAGTAACAATGACTTTTCGTGACCGTGAAATGAATGTGTAGCGATATAACTGGTATATTTCTCGACAACGCAAGTACATTACAAATCTGTAGTTTGACCAAAGAATACGAGAAAATATTTGGGGTCAGTTTCGTAGATCAGTGGTAATACGATACAAGTAGTATATTATACAACAAAATAGTCAGTCATAAATTGCGTTGGATAAAATTGGCTCAACGCTATTGCATACTAATCATCATTATGCACGTTAGCTGTAAGTGAGGAGCACACCTCAGCAAATCTGCCGCAGTACAAAAAAGTAAAATAGAAAAAACTACGCTAAAAATCTTCAAAAACAGGTAATTTAAAATGTTAACTATTATATTAAGCATTTCATACGAGATCAAAATTAGATGGCGATCCAAAAGGAAGGATGAACAAAGTAACTTACAACACAAACGCTACTGGGGCTGGTTCTTCGTTATATCAGCAAGTGTGTCCAACCAATGTTGTTCATCGTCTTTTTGTGTAGATTCATCGCAGTTAGACACAGACAGTCAACCATTACACATTAAAAAATCTCTAGACGGACCTTTAGTCCTAGTGGGACTCGTCAATAGCTTGTGCGCGCTGAATCCTGCCGGATTTGAACCTAAGACTTTACTCTTGCGAGTTAACGACTTATGTCACTGAGCTTTAGGTGACGGTAGCGGACCACCATGACTGATATCTAACTGCGATATAGCGCGGCTCATCCTACACTGTCCTGCATGTTATGCATGTGCAGAGGACAGGGCTGGCCCCCAGAGGAACTAATTTTTCTGCAAGCCGCCACCATTCGCGGTGGCATGTAAGCTGCTAAGGCGACTACTGATTGTTTGTAAGAAGTAAGGGGATTTATTAGGAGTTCTGTAGATTCGTCGCACTTAGACACAGGACATACTATGCTGACTCGTAGGGGTGAGGCTGTGGGTTCGAATCCGGCAGCATTCGGCGGGTGTGCGCTACTAATGAGTCTTACTAGTACGAAACAGCCGTCTAGCGCTTTCCTGGATGTCTAGTGGCCGTCTGCCTTTGTCTAACTGCGACGAATATACACTAAAACCTAAAATTCCCCCTACTACTTACAGTCTCCATCGGCTTTGGGCGTTTAGCTAGGCAGTCGCAGTACACTAACACACCCCAACTTCTAAGGGAGAGTTCCTAGGTTTTGACTAAGCAATTGCTTGGCCTTTTCCCCTACCATTCCAACCGCATACACGGAGCGCAAACAATGCACTTGGCGAGAGTCGGTGTGCTAGCATGAGCAATACGTGGCCAGCCATTGGAGCATGTTGCGTGATATAATGCTGCTGACCGGTTCATTAGATCTTTTGAAAGCAAATACTCGACGCTGAACACGCTCATTGCTCACTCGGTGCCCCACGAGACATGAGCTAACTTGTGAAGGCAGCGATCGTAGAATTTGGCTAGCATCTTTATGTCTGCAGATTTGATGGGCCAGGTTGCACCACCGTATCAAGTGGTTGAACGGACGGCCGCCTTATAAACTCTGTCCGTCATGGCAAGGGTGATGTCGCGACTAAGTCAAAGGTGGCGGAGATTGACGGAAGCACATTGAGCTTCAGCTATACGGTTCCTACTCTCAACTTTGCTTCCGCGGGCGCTAACCTATTTTCCCAGGTACATGAAATTATGAAGGACTTCTAGCTGACCACCACAAAAGATCAGCGCAGGGAAGTTCCTGCCAACCTTGAAAATAGTTCGCAGTTCGTTGGAGCAAACCAAAGCCTGAAGCGATTGACAGCGAGTCCTAATCAGGACAGTGTTGCTTGGTATTTTTGAAGCTGTCACAGATGCGGCCAATAGCCTCCGTCTACTCCAAATCAAGACACCACTTCCCAGGAATTAGCTCCACACTTTCCAGATTGCGTCCAGCGAACGCAGTCTCCGCGATTTCGTCAATAGCGACGTTAAAGAGAAATGGTGATCGCGGGCAACCACGTCTCATATCGCACGGTATACGGAAGGGCGATGCCAGTTTGCTGACTAGCCGAACAACTACCACGTGGTACCAGCTAGAAGTTTCAGGTTACTTCCGTTCCATTAAATAGTTCAGCAACCGTGTTCCAGGAATTTGTAAGTCTTCGCCTACCAAGCGTTTTTACAAAATCCAAAAGGTCCTCTAGCAACAATGCAACCAAGCCAATGGGACTGGCTACTCAATAAAGTCTCTGCCAAATCCGCTTCCAGAGTATCTCCACTTTAGTAACGCATACAGTTCGAAAAGTACATTTGCTCGCTTCATACTATGGCGTACGCAACAAACAAACTCACGAATACAGTCACACTTTACAAGTTCACTCATTATGCCCACTGACACATACATGGTTGGCGGCATCCGGTTTCGGATTTGCCTGTCACTGTGGCAAGCCACAGGACGCCTGCGCCTACAAAGGGACCATGGATGGCTTGCGCTGCACCACCCACAGCTCCAACCACATACCCCATATCCAGTGTAAACCCAAAGGAATAAGACCGGGAGGCATGCGGATGGGAACCACGTTTCATCAACGGAGCCGGCCCACACTCCTTCACAGCCAAACACAAGCACGCTGTATTTGGGGAATCAAGCGCACACAAGGCGGTGGCTGGACCGTAGTCCGCTCCACACTGAGTGCATGGAACCGCTCTTTGAGCCTAGCACGGCCACAAGAACCGTGCACCCCGTCCCCTCCGGCAACGACCAACTGTCTCCTGGAGCCAGTATGAACGATGTAGTGGGTAATAGACAGGTAGGCACCTTGTCAACATACACATCAAGCGCAGCCACACCGGGGATATCAAACAACAGCCAATCACTTGAGAAAGAAAAAGAGAAAAACTCGATTAATGCATAAGGAAACGGTGACATAAACCTTAATTAAATAGCATACGTAATAAGTTGTTTACAAACACATCCTAGCAAAGTGCAAGAGGTCAGGAAGTATAGTTCACGGTATGCCACGAACACAAAAATGTTATGGAAATCGAATACAATTGGCTGAAGCGATGTGTGCAAGTTAATGGAATAGAGTACAGGGAGATATTTATATGAGAAGAAAAGCAGTAAGGTAAAAACTGTAAACCCACCACCTGAAATAAAGAGACTTAGCATGCAAGCACGCGGTTAGTAAATCGAATTCAGCGTGCCTACAAACGCTGCGCCGGCTCGCCGTAATTCTCTGCAGGACCCGTCGTCGCTTCTGTAGTGGCCCCAAAGGACCTAGCTCATGGCCCACTAGACATTTATATGAGAAAGAAAGGAATTAAGAGAGAACCGAAAACCCACCACCTGAAATAAAGAGACTTGGCATGCAAGCATGCGGTTAGTAAATCGAATTCAGCGTGCCTACAAACGCTGCGCCGGTGCTGCCTACGTTCACTGCGGGACCCGTCGTCGCTTCGGCAGTGGTCCCGAGTGATCTCTCTCATGGCTCACTAGGCCTGCCTGACTAAGGCACTCGCGACCGCATGTTCTACAGCACAATGCGCTTGATGTCGATGGAGTACAATTTATTGGTGCTTGGCGCTTCCGCACTTGCCGCTTCTTCTCTGCATGCATGAGGGATTTCTCCCGCACCTCAGCAACTGCCTTCGTGATTAGATCGCGTCACGCACGCCGATCAACCGCCTTCGATTCCCATGATCTGCAATCAAGATGAGAACGTGTGAGGCTCACTTTAATCATGTCCTGGTAACGTAACTTTGGTTTCCCCACGTGCCGCTTCCCAATACTCAGCTGACCGTATAAGAGTTGTTTCGGTATCCGCGTCGAATCCATACGGCTCACATGACCGAGCCATCTCAGGTGTCTCAATAAAAGTATGCAGTCCACTGCATACATACACTGACACATACACTTACATATATACAGACACAAAGGCAATATGTTACTGCAAATACCAAACAAACGTGTTTGTATTATAAAGAAAATGCATTCATAGTCGTGCCCCGCACTGACGGGTACAAAACATTTATTTAATTACTTTTATAAACACTCACTCTACCCGAAGGTTGCGCGTACAGCGATGTGATAATGTTTACATTTTTATCTGGCACACTTTTTCTTAGCAGACATTCCCAAAGTGTACATCGATCCACTGAATCGAAGGCACTTTCTAAGTCAAGAATCACGACAGCGACGGGTGGCGCATAAACATGGTGTTGTTCCAACAAATGACGCAAGCTAAGGATGAGCTCGAAGCAGCCAAGACCTTGACAAAACCCGGTCGTTTTATTGTGGATCTGGCTTTCGCCGGCGCCGGTCTATATAAAACGACAGTGGCAACCAAGTTAGAGGCAAACGCAATCAGGCTAATACATTGATGATTGCCGCCTTCCTAATGAGAGCATCTTTTGAAAATCGGTAATATGATGTAGTGGCTCAAGCTAGTCGCGTCAGTTTCCTGCTACTAAAGCTCCACGAACAACTAGCGTAAATCGTCTACAGGAGCAGTCCTCTGAAATTAAAGAGGGCTGGGAAGTTTCATCTGCCTCTGTGGTCTTATTCAATTTTAACAATCTGATCTTACTTTTAGCTTCTGCGCGTGGGGACGGATCTAAGGAGGCGGCCCATTGAGAATGCCCGCAACGCAAGAAAACGAAAGCAAAAACTCATGTCGGCTATGCCTTGCAAATTGTTCGGCCAAATGCTCCAAGAGTTTTAAAAGCCTGTGAATCAGCTCCGCACTATCATCGAGTATGGTTTCGCTAACAAAGCTTGCTACCTCTTTCCTGAATCAGACGAAATAACACCACGATTACCAACGGCAGCGGCTATTTTCATTTCCGATATGCAATGAGACTACAGGCATTCCGAGCATGCTTCAGGCTAGCACGCATTTTTGCCATACGGATGTTGCGAGTCACATTGTGTTCGCTTCCAGCCGGAATACACCGACAGGCATCCATGAGTTCCAGAAACTTGTAGAGACCCAATGTTTAGGTTGGAAATTCGATTTGCCACATAGTCATGCATGCTGATACTGTTCTTTGGTGAATATGTAGCTAATGATCTTCAACGATGTTTAGTGGGCGCTTACGCAGCCAGGATTCCAGCGTTATTTGGTACGCATTCAGAACACCTAGCTTGGCCAGTTGGTCGGTGTCAATGTAATCAGAGCGACGCTGCGAATGTCCGCCGAAATGCACATGAAGGTCGGAACACATTAGTGTGTGATAGGAGCCCACGTTTGTACTCCAAATCGAGCGATATTTGTGGACCCGGCCACTCTAGCGGTATTTCTTCGCGCTCTGATCACTTCGCGTCCATGGCTGGTCTGAAACCGGTGAGCGCAAAGTCTCACTTTTACGCATGCTTTGTCGAAAGTCAGTGCTCACGAAGAGTGGCAAGCCTTTTTTACACAGCTGTAGTAACCATACACCATTACCATTACAGAAGCCTACTTCATGTTGGTCGCCCAGATGATGATCATGAGAGGACAATTTTCTGATTTCAGCACTTAGATCACTACCACAGTAATCGTGCTTCTACCTTAACGAAGCAGATCGTTACATTTGTGATAGCTATCATCTTTCCCCTAATCAGAGCTGCAGTTGATGGGGCCGTAACCCAGAATAACAAACAAGTCGCGCTTATCCCTGCGCGACTTTGAAGCCTGGAACGATCCAGTTAACCTAGTGGCGCACATCCGGATGTCCACTTTAATGCAGTCGATCAGAGCAGCTTAAGCTCCGGGAATCAAAAACAATGCCGAAGCCAGCTTGACCTGAATTCAAAGCTGCGTCGGCGCCAAACAGGTGCAGTAAGAATGTGCTGCCAGTGTCGCATGTGGGGATCAAAGTTTAAGCACGGAGGTCGAATCTTGCCGGTGGGTTACCGATAAACAGCAAATATTGATCTATAGGGTCTCGAGTGTTTGGGTAGGCATTGCCAGTTGGCCAATCCCCAGCAAGTAACGCAAGTTGAGGCATGCCAGTCTTGGCAAGGGTCGAGGACTCCAAATGGAAAAGGATGAACTGACGTCGTCCGCTTGGTTAAACATGGACTGGTCGATTACACTGGAGAGGAGCACGGTGCTTGTTTGTGAGCTAAAACCAGAAGACATGCAACTACTGAAGCAAGGTAAAGGGGGGCCAAGAATTTGTGGATGGATAATAAGGGACAAAAGTAACGAGGAAGTGGGACGCTAAGAACGAAAATGTTCAAGTAGAGGAATAAGAGAGCGCGAAGGTCTGAGCAGTAGCATCCAAACACCTATTTACTTCCACCTTTGAAGCCCTGTTTTTAAGAGAATTTAGAGTAAGACCAGAGTATGTCTATCAGAAGGACTAATAAATTGCGAACGATAACAAAGTGTGATGTTGTGGACTGTTCAAGTAAAGTAACATGGCCTTACGTAGAACCGTCTCCTTGGACCTGCTTCTATGCAGATTGTTCTCTTGAAAGCATTTATCGGCATTTCCATGCTTCAAAAAGAAGAAGACGAAGTGTATATTCCCGTCTGCGAGAGACTGAAAATGGGGGGGCCAGATCAAAACGTATATAAGAATCATGCTCATGCATGGCGTTTTCAGGTGTTATTAGTCATGTGTTTTGTAACTGTGGGATTCCAAACGGGCAGATGACAGCGCCCGCAATGTGAGTGCTAGGTTGCAGCTTTTCCCCGGTGTGAGTTTGTGTTTACCAACCACGACCCAGCATACAGCAGCGCGTTTTCCTTTTCTTCCTCCAGATGGCAAAAGCAGCCAAGCCAATCTCCTGATAAATGTGGAAATAAATCAGGGGTTTGAGCTTAAACGAGGAAAATAAAACAAATGATTGCAATAACGAAAGGCGAAATATAGTGGGGCTAGACATTAATTTTTTACGTTAGGCGTAATATCATGTAACTCGATAAATCAATGCTTCGAGCATGCACAAGATATGCGGTATGACACATGTACATTAAATCAGTGAGTGACCTTGGAGGGAGACAGAAAGAATTGGACTACCGTCCTAAGGTAGAGGGAAATTCTTCTACCGCGCGAATTTTATATTGCCCGCGGTGGACCTGGAGATGGCGAGTATTTGAAATTGTAAAATTTGTCTACCTTCGGTTTTAGGGTAAAGGAGAAGTCTATGGGTGATTTGATGCGGTAAATGGAAATCTTTTCTCCTAGAAACCCTACGTACCCGAAGATGCGAGGTAACACGGGATACTTAAAAAGGTACCTACTCCATATCTGCCTCCAACTTCAACCGAGACTACCTAGAGTATACTGTCTCTAAATGGGAAGTTGCCAATGCAACATAATGTGATACGGGCTATGAATGCAGCGTGTAAAGCGAATTGCGAAAGGATTACCCTGTGGCTTTATACCATTTTTAAGTGGAGGCTCATAGGGAGCTAAATTTTCCTTGTAAAGAACGTGGTTCCTGGAAAAGATAACCTTGTAGACACAAGAGAATCTTCCTGGTATATGAACAACATTAGGATGACCCACATATATGTGTTGAAATAAGAAAAGTACTGAAGTGACTATAGAATTTTAATATGAAAAACGATGCATCGTGTGGACCATGGTCGGAGGTACCGTGATTCGTGCACCTATTTACAACTGCCATGTTAATTTTATACGTCAGTCAAAGCACCTCATCCATGGTTCCGACTGGTAAGTGAACGTGACTGCTAGCTAACTCCATGCTGAAGTTTATACGATGGTACCTAGAATCACACAGTTCGATACAACGGTTTTATAGCTGGTCTATCTCAGCCAAGCCATCACTTGATAGCTCCATTCTGAACTTTGTACAATGATACATAGTTTCACGACGCCTGCCGCTACCATATTATACATAGTCCATCGCAGCCAAACCATCGCTTGGTAGCTCCATTCTGATCTGTGGAGAATGCTACCTTAATGCAGGAGGCTTGCTGCTGCCATTTTGTAGATGGTCCATCTAAACCAAGCTTTCGATTGGTAGCTGTATTCTGAACTCTGAACGGTGTTTCCTAGGTTCACTTAGCCTAATGTAACCAATTTTAAAGGTACTATCGAAGGTAAGCCAATGCTTCGTAGCGCAATTCTGATCTGTGGACGATACTAAATAGAGTAACCTAGGCCGTTGGAACCATTTTGTAAATGGTCTATCTCAACAAAGCCAGCACTTCGTAACTTTACTCTATTTCTATTTCACTTTGGTTTACATATCCCACGCAACCGTTATATAGATGGTCCATCTCTGCCAATCCATCGTTGATATGTGTAATCACGTAGCCTGACTCAGCCGTTTAATAATTGGTGTGTTTAAGACAAACTATTGCTTGATTGCTGTATTCTGATCAGTAGACTATGTTATATGGAATCACAATGCCCTACGTAACCGCTTTACGTTTTGTTCATGTTAGAAAAGTCATCTCTTGGTACCTTTAATCTTTTCTGTTGACGATGGTAGCTGGCTTGCCTAAGCCTGATGCACCTGTTTCCTATTTTGCCCATCTCGGCCAAACGAACACTCGATGGATCCGTTCCCCATTCTGGGTCATGTCATCGATGTTTATGATATTGCTCATCTATGTATACGGTGATCAGTAATCGTTCGCATTAAACAGTGAGATTTCGCTTGTGTAATAACTTCTTATTGGCATCTCCTTTATGAAGCCCTAAAAAATTTCCCGTTAGTAACTGTGTAACCATCGCAAGAAAGTCCTTGCGCTGCACAGATACGATAACCCATACCTCAGTGATCCGGTGTGTGGCCGGGACGTATTGCAAGTCCGCCACATATGCATGGTCAGTTTGCATGGGTTTGAGCGTCCACGGCAGCTCTATTTCTCATTTATTTTAGTACTGCCCCTTCCTGGTATTTATGACAACGGCATGTATACTGTGTGACCTAGTGACGCATCAGCCCCTCTAGCTTATTGTGTAGCCTATATACTTTACGTACATAAGCGCTTTCGGCTGCATCCCCGGCTCCGTCATTACGCACCCAATGGCAGGCTGCGCCAAGTACTCTCCGAATACGCATTACCGTCAACGCAATCACCACATACGTTAAGCTTTTAGGAAACATGAACTGTTGCTTACATCCCCTCCGCTTCATGTAAGAATGCTCAAGGCTTCCTACTCAGACCGATGCTCTTGTCGCTAATGGTACATGATCTACTAGGGCATCTGTACATATCATCACCATTGTTTGCGCACGATCTAATGCTATGGACCATAAACCACCGCTTTTGAACTTAGAGCGTTGGACCAGACTTGAGCTGCTTATTTGACCGGGCTACGGGGTATCGTCTTCCTGGCCCTCCTATTAAGGAACACGAGCTGCGTTCAGACTGCATCAAGGTTATGATGTAGTTATCGAATGATGAAACTGCTTTGCGGTATTGTCAATGCGGTTACCGTGTCGTGTTGAACAGCAGTTAGTTGGCAAAACAAAACTGCAGCGCTTCACTTACGTACATCCGTGTTTGCTTAACACATCATGGCAACCTAGTCGCGGTATCCGCCTTACTACCCTTGGGTGTCCAAACTAAACGTTACCCTTCTCTTGATGATATCCACCTACCGACTATTGTAGTCTTATATACACCTATCTTCAGTGTGAGCATAGTATTGCTAACCAGGGTTTCGTCAGGCAGTTTCCTTTTAAATGCATCAACACATGGTAACATAGTATTGGTTTTTGGGTGAACAATCCGCTGGAAACAGCACTCAAACGGTGCTCCGGTAGTTGCAGTTCCCTATGATTGTAAGCCTACATTACTCGCCACTAGTCAGTGTAACTTCTTTTAATACGGCCTGCGCACTCCATCCAATGTATCTTCTATGGCGCATCACGTACATCCCTATGTTTCATGAAACCGACATGGTCGCAGTGTCTTCATCACTATCCGTAGCACCATGTCCGCTATCCTATTCAGTGAATAAGCTAGGTTCATCCGTTATGCGCGAGTTATGTCAAACCGGTGAATGCAGTATCAGAAGGAACAAGTTGTATCAACAAGTAGTAATGCGTCATTTCACGGTTACAACAGGATACCACTGCGCATTTTTCGCACGGTAGGACGCAAGTATTGAAGGCATGCAAACGTCATCAAATAAAACCCCAAAATACAGTGACAAGTCAAGTAAAGTGAACGAGCTATACGTTTATTGCGGAAAAGTACAATCCCGCTATCTGAATGGCAGAAAATGTTGAAGCCGCTACCGGGGATGAGGAGATCCACAGTAGTTCCATGTAACAAATCGTGCTTTTGCACAGACTGCGTGTTACATGTACTACTGATTAAAAAAAGCAAGCGATCAAGCACAAAATTCCAGCAAGCAAACCACCTAGCTACCTAAAGTACAACGTAGGACATGGTTATATAATAGTTTGCAAAACATGCAACAGACCAAGAGAATATCTCCGGATCAGTGAGCGTTCGCCTCTGTGGAATGATCGCTTTGACCCCTCGACCTAACTGAGGACAATCCGTCGCGGGCCAGCCTTCTACGATGCCAGGTGGTGAAACCTGATGCAGCTGCTGGAGGAGAACCAGGCGAACGGATCCTAGCGGGCTCCCTCCCGTGTCCTCCTTTACAGTGCCAAAAAAGAGAACGCGCGCAGCTTCCATGCGACGACATCTTCATACAAAGGAATGCCAGTTCTACGGTTGATATCATGAAAAAGAGAAAAGGCAGTGTCGGTTAATGGCATGTATCGAAAGTAATGTATAACGACAGGGAACGCTTACCTATAACGGATCATCATGCAGGCATATGAGGAGTAATATGCATTCCCATTCGCAAAATTGTTGTTGGGTTTTCAAAACATTTGGATTTACGCACGTTCCCTGACATCCGCTTACCGAAGTATGCATGCTCCGCTCAGTCGTCCCTCATGATTCGTTGGCAGTCCACACACTGGTACGACTCATCTGGGTCCCGGAGGTCCGCGCACGTTTGATGGCTCCAGTGCTTCCAATCGCGGCATTGAACCCAATTCACGTCCACGGAATCCCGTTGCTCTTTACCGCAAATGAGACATGCATTGCAATCACGCGATACTTGCGCAGACGCTCGCCGTTTTGCTGCAAACGGTAAGCCTCTACAGTTTAGTTCGTATTTGTCGGAAATTCATCTTATGTAACGGAACACCCACGGTCACTATGTCCTCATCATCCAGTTCTCTACTGGCGCTACTCTGCTTTCGTTTGGACGGCGCTCCTGGCAATCTACGCTATGCCGTTGACGGCTCACAGCGAACAGCGGTACCTTCATCCACTGTCTGTTTATCTATGGAAGCATCGACACGCCTCCGCTTTTTCCGGCAAGAGAAACAGTGTTCATGAACCGACCAATGGTCATTAGTTGCCCGGTTGTGGGATCTTTAGCCATTAGTTCTAAATCAAGTCCCTCAAAAGACGCTCCACGAGATCCTTCAGAGCCGGCACCTGTTTACGAAATTGGAAACGCTCACTGCGTTTAACTCGACAGTTATTTCCTTCCCAACACTTTCATCAATGGCTAGCTTCTCGGCATCCGTGCACTGTGAACCCGTAAGTACCTCCTTGTACTTTTGTTTTCCAGGCGGGGAAACTCCCCCCGGTGTTTGCGTAGGTGAAAACCAACGACTTTCCTGGAATAGGTTTTCTTGTGGATAGCCGATTAGCCGGCATCACTCTAGTGCATGAGCACAAAGCAAATCCCAATGCATAGTGAGTGCACATTTACAACCCGGGGCGCCTGCATATTTCACCTCCTAGGAACGCCCACGGGAAGTGCGCACATTCCAGAACTCCTTTCCATATGCCATGACTTTCAACTTGTTAATCGATATGCGCCTCAACAACACTTTACGGGGATAAATTCCTAAGGAACGCAATACCACGGTTAACGAACGCGCACATGAGGTGGTTTTGACCTCACTCATGTGAGCTTTCACTAGGCGGCTTTTCCTTGCCTGGTCTACTTCATGAATCCGTCATGACACCTGCTTAAACAATTAAAAGGCACTTTAACTACGGGACAAATCATGTTTCAGGGGCCTATTGTCTATCACCACTCCGTTCTTGATGAAATTACCCAACATTCTTACGCCACTTAAATATGCCCCTGCCCATTTTTCCATGTACAGGAGCCACGTGCTACTAAGATACCTAAACGCCTCCTTACTTCGAGCACCGATGGCAGCCAGCAAGTTGTTGAGCTGCGGTTCGCTTTGTGTATGCACCAAAGTACTTATCCATTGCGCAACTTTCCTCCGGTCCATAGCGTTGCAACCTTTTAAATGAGTGCAGCGCTTTCACATGTCTCTTAGTACATAGAAGCTGCAAAATATCACTTTCGCATTTGGAATGTATGCTTTGAAAGCGTTCATTTGCGCTAAGCAGCGACCCAACACCAACGTTTTGCCGTACGGGTTTTTGGTAAATGCTCCGTCATTCGCTGCATCGCATCAGGGGAGCTGAGCTCACTTTCGTTAGGCATGAGCGCATAGAAAAACTACGAGCAAAGCCGGTTTCTCCAACCAGCAATGCATGCCATAGCACATAAGAACATTGGTCGTATTGATGTGTGGCGTCTGGCAAGATAACATCGCATAAGCGATTACATAGTGGTATAAAGCTTCGCGGCATTAAAAAATACATACTGCATCATACCTTCGTTGTCCACTATGTCGCATATATCTTTACGCTGCAGCAGCCTCCTCACTCAAACGGCTTCGTTCGCACGCTTAATTTTAGCGTGCCGGTTACGTGTAGACCTAACGTCTGCACTTTCCAACAGCACTTGAAAGGTAACAAACGCAAAAACTCTTACTTCACTCGTACTCTTAAAACGCTGCATGAGCTCAAAATCTTGCTGCTCATCCTCCTGTGACAGTCTGCGATTACGCAGGTATAACCATCATTTTCCCACGTGAAACTCATGGCTATGCATCATAGAGTAATCCGTTATCCGAACCAAAAACAAAACGACACGTTGCATGGGCGGCACGATTGCAGTCTCTGTAACTAAATGGGCAGTAGTAGCAGGATAAATGAAATCACTTGCCGACGTTTCCGATGGGCATGAACGCCTACGTACTTCACGAACAAATATGCGATCCCTTTGGGTAGCACAATACCCCTGTTTCGGTGGTATCGACAGGCAGGTTCAGAATTGTACACGAAAAATGACTTCAGGATTGACGATGAAATGCCGAGAACTCTTTCCCGAACGCTTCAATTGTTATAAATTCCATCTTCATTAGCTGTTAGAATAACTGATCGTCGTCCATCATACGTTGTGTTGCTGACGATGTGCTATTGTAATTGTCATCCCCATCCGAATCCATCGATGTCGACCTCTTGACGAACGTGAAGCACGTAGCGTGCATAGCGCCGGTAGGTATGGCGCAGCACCATTGTGCGCTCGCTTATAACCGATACACAACTTCATCAATTAAAACAATCATTGCACAAATTTTCCATTAAAGCATCTTTTTAGCATTTTTATCGGTTTCCAAACGAGCTGATTACGATTTTAACGTTTACTTTGCAAACTTTTTACTTACCCGCCACAGCCGGTAAAATAATTGTCCAGTACCCCATCCTAAAGAGCTTTCTAGGACAAAAGATAGGAGAAAAGTAAAAATAAACAAGTCTAACGTAGCGTACAGAAGGTGCCCTACCTTATAAATGCAAAATAAATGTGATATTCTCAACAGTTTGCACGTTAGGAATAACTACGGTTAACGTTCTACGTAAATTTTTGCTAAAATTGCAGCTTTGCCTTCCAAAAAATCTACAAAAAAGAAAAAACATAAGATACAATGCGGATACATAGATTTTAGAATTGAAGACTGGTAACCCAGATTATTCAGATGGCTGTTGAACTGTTCACTGAGCATGGCAATTTTGTTGCAAACGTTTCGTCACCAATCGAGGTGACATCATCAGTGCGTAGTTAAGCGGCTTGCAATAGCGTAGAGTAGCGTATAGGAGCCTCATTAAGAGTGCGCTGAGCATGATGTGCGTGCGTTTTTATAACGCCTTGGTTGGCCTTGGGGCAAAGCTATCCTATTGGTTGGGACTTCGATCCGCGTTCAGCTTGGTCGATGGGCGGCTAACCTTTGATCCCGCCTCCTTGTGTTTCGTGGCCTTTGTCTGATTGCTCTTGTGAGTTAGCCTGCTGTCAGTTCTGGTAGTCTAGTCACACGTTCCACCGGATTCAATCGATCGAGTTGGTGGTCTTTCATCTATAGTGTGGCGTATACTGCGTCCAGTTCGATGTGTCGGTTGACTGAATGCATCCTAGATTACCAGGCTTCCAAAAGCTCCCTTGCGTGTTTCCTACTTCTATGTGCTAGGATCTTTACATTCTCCAGCTCGAAATAATGGCCTTCTTGGTCTTCATGCGCAGAAAGCAATAAGTGTGGCGCTTGATGTTCGGTGATTCGTGTACAAAATTTTCTTCCAGTTTGTCCGACGTAGTTTTTATCGCACTCGCTGCATTTTAGCTGGTAGATGACAGTGCATTGGTCGGCTTGATTGACATTTCCTTTGGGTCTTGAGAACAATTTCCTTAGGGTGACACTTGGCTTCTGAGCCAAAGAGATTCCATGAGATTGCAGTAATCTTCCTGTTAGTTCGGAAATGTTCTTGAAGTAGGGATGCACTATCCGTCTGTTTGCTTGATCAGATGACTGCTGCTGTTGCTGAGGCTTATGTTTCTTTAGCTTATTCTGATGAAATTTCTCGGATAACCGTTCGTTCTAAACACTCGATATAAGCAATTTTCGTCCCGTTTCCGCGATTGGGCTCTACTGCAGTACGTTTTAGCTCTTTTGTACAGTGTTTGAACGCCCTTCTTGTGATGCATCAGGTGGTTGCTGTGGTAGTTTAATATCCGGTCGGTATGCGTTTTCTTCCGATATACGCACGTTTACATAGATCCATCTGTATTCCTAGTGACCAGTGCATCCGAAAATGGTAACTTGTTATCCTCCTCTAAGTCAATCGTAAATTTGATATCCTCGAGTGTGCTGTTGAGCAAATCTTGCGTGGCCTGTACTCTGTTCCCTTTTACGATGACAAACGTCTCGTCCACGTCTCGCATCCAGAGTTTTGGGCTGATAGACGTCAGGGAACTGCGCTCCAATTTCTGCATCACGGCGTCTGCAATGAGCTACAAAATTAGTGATCTCATGGATTTTCCTCTCAGTTGTTGGTACACTTGTCCATAAAAGCGGAAATAATTGGTCATGCAGTGGTTCAGGGATTCCTAAAAACCTTTAGGTCATATGGTTGTTGTGGGACTTAGTTGAATCTCAAGTAGTTCCAGCATGGTTTCTTTGGCCCATTCATGACGGATTGGAGTGAAGAGTGCGGTGACATCGAATGGAAGCATTATTTCGTCGTCTTCTATTCTGACACTCCGCAGTTGTTGAGGCAGTATTTGGCATTGTCGATGCTACGTTCGGATCCGTCAACCAAATGTTTCAACCTCCTCCATAAATCTTCCGCCATTTTATATGATGGGTCCCGAGGGCAGAGACGGTTAGTCGTAGTAGGACTCCATTTTCGTGTACTTTTGGTAGCCCATAGAACAGTGCATTATTTGTATCAAGAGGTTATGTATGTATGTGATGTTTGTATGATGAAGAAGAAGCACAGACTGCGGCTGACGGAGTGTATACTAAGCCGCACCCAAAACTAGACACCATTGTACCGATCAAACAACAACTGATTAAAATAGCACTTAAGGAATATGGTGCATGTGGTTTATTACAGCAAATAAGGAAAGTACGCTATAAGACTAAAAGGCACTTGATGTATCTTTGTTAATAAGACAGGGAAAGCCGCTTATTAGCCTTGACCGAAAACACAAACGGAGATCATTGGCTGAAGCAAAGCGGAATCTGGAGTCTAACAACGAATCCAGATCTTAAAGCAAAATGATGCAGACATGGAATGAATGCAAACCCCATCTATTGCTTAAAAGTATGTTAGCGTGGTATACTTTTATTCGAAATTTGCATAATAACTGATGCACTATATAGGTATCCAGATTCTCGTAAAAGGTTCGACTTGACATAACCTTGCTGAACAAGCCCAGTACAGTTGTGAAACTGAACCCAGTGATGCTCAACAAATGCCGAATACAAGCTTTGTCTTATGGCTCTAATCGGCTACCAACTTGCGTAAAAAATATGGTTATTTTGCGATAACACTGTTACTCCTAAAAGTCTTCATCTTGTACATAGAAACAAATAATCTTTTCAACTTAATAGAAAAGTGTTTAACAGGTGTAAGCACAAAATACCTACTAAAATATACATCGGAAACCACCGCCCATTAGTGTCTCATCTATTGTTGCGAGAGAAATGGGGGAAATAAAGACTGTGAGCAGAGTAAGCTAGTTAATGTTACGAAACCTGCTTGATCAGTTTCATTGTGGGTTTATACTTCAACCGACCGGTTAAATATATCAGCTTAAATCCTAGAACTGCTTAACTAGCTCGTTAGATAATAAAAATAAAGGTAACATTGTTGTCTTGGACATAAAACTAGCCTTCAGTAGAAAGATGCGTGGTTGTTTGTTAGGAGATTTCACCCGAGAGTGGCTGAACACCGGATAAAACCCAGGGACTAGTGTACGTTTTCCTAGCCACTAACGCCGCGGAACTAAAACGATCTGGGCAGTTGAAAGCAAATACGATCAGTTCTTACTACAGTAAAATGTATTTAAACTATTTGCTGCAGCCCAGCTTAGGTTCTATAAGGAAGCCTTGTGGTATTCCTCTCTACCCGGCATCACAAATTAAACATCGAAATACAATAATTATTATTTACAATGCTTGGCAGATTTACGCTCGCAACCACGGGTTCCCAAGATATTCATCTGTTGCTAAAGCAAGAAAATTTTCAATATTCACTAAGTCATCCAGACTGAGAAATCAATAGGATAAACTGGTTGAACCGTTGACCGACAGATTTGCCACAACATAAATGTCAATTTAAACAGTCTTTTATTTCTTATTTGCAGACAATCTTCCAAGCATTTAACCTTTTCTTATCCTTCTGCAAGCGACAAAAGCAAAATGTTTATCATGTTAAAGATGTCAGCGTCATTATTGCAGCTATTGCAGCAGAAGGGTCTAGCAGATAGTATTCGAAAAAGCAACGTTCTTCGATTTGCACACTAAACCGCAGGTGATCTCAGTAAAGGCAATCCTGCAGAAAGATTGTATTATGGAAGGGTACAGTTGAAAAACATAAGGCTCCTGACAAAAGCTTAAAGAAGAAAGTACCCTTAAACTTTTAATTCAGCGATTCACGGGTAGCAAAAGCAGTTAACCGCAAATGAGGTGCAAATAGCAGAAATAACCACCTTCAAAGTATTAAGAATAACGACTAATAAAACTCATCTGCAATGGCATGTTTGTCGAAATACGCTATTGCATCTTCCGGACAGTCCTCGGAGTGATAGTTCTGGCATTGCCATTACAGTGACAACCGAATTTTCTTAAGTTGCAAATCATCACGGGTAGCGCAGTCCATCTCAATATAAGTAGTTTGACCAGCGCTAACTCAACATATGTGGAAGATCTCGTTATGGAAAATGTTCCAACAAGGCACGACTGAAGTAGTGACCGAAACAGCTGCTCTCCACACTACAAAGCATAGCTCCGCCACAAGAAGACATTTAAAACGTTTAAACACCGATGTATCTAATACTAAAAAGTAAAATAACTATTTTACTGTCTATGTATTTACTAGGCAGTCCACACACGCATAAAAGTTTTACTAAAGCTTCATTAGCGCTACGATGTGCAGCGTTTGCCGTATAACATTTGATGAGAAAAAAGCGCAGCCGTCGTCAAAAACAGGTGCGAAGTCAACCTAAAAAGCGGTCCTGTCAAGTATACACTTAAATCTTGCTCGTGAAAACAGGCGCACACATAAAAGGTCGACAATGACCGTGCACTTACTTTTCGTATATTACTTGTTTTTCTTTGGGCGTTTCTAGCTGCTGCAAATTAGAAAGATTTCATAAAACGGTTTTAGACTACGCGTCCGTGTTCTGACTCGTCCATCGGAAATGGGCCAAACATAACACCCACGCGATAAAGTTAAGCTAACGCGCCGTTTCACCATTATGAACTTAGCTACGAATATATACCTTCTGTCAAATAAAAAATAGCTACATGGAACCGATGGAAGCGAAGTGACTTGCAATATTTATAGCAGTTACCGTTTTGCAGCTGAATACTGTAAACCCAGTAAAAGGCGAATTAGAACTACCGCAGAAGGTTGTTCGGTGGATAAAAATCAAATATGTTGTATAGCAACTTAGATCAGTAAAAAGGCGTTGTACAGCGAGATAGAACTCATGAGTAAAATAAAAGGTTTACAATTAAAAAACTTGGTTAAACAAATTCATTAAAGCTTTCAGTAGTTTCGTGCTTTCAGTAGGTCTTGAATAAATTTGGGTTGTTGCAGGGTTTTATTATGGCAACGTTTCGCACTTAACGCAAGAGCTTCTTTAGGCCGAATGAATGGTAAAGAAAGATGAAGGTTGAAAGAAATAACATGAACCATTGGATAATAGTGTTACAGGTCAATAAATCAAGTGCTCATTCTAGTGAAATAACAAATCATCGAGCGTTGCTCATTAATCAACGTCAACGGTCATTCACGTGTAAAGTATTACTTGCTTGCTGCTGCTGATTCACGCTCCGACTTGTGTTCGTCCACCGACAACGTTTCTGACTGACTAAGGAACATAGACCACCACGCGTGCGATAACTTTACTCCGTCCGTTCTGTTCACACAGTTATTATTCCTAGTGATCTCGATCACTGTAGTAATCAACCTTTGGCTTGTTTCTGGTAATCTCATCTTAAGTATCTCGACATTGTCCCAACGAACCTCGTGTCCTTTGTCTAACGCATGTACGGCCACCACTAAATCTTTTAGTAGGGTTCTGTATTCAGGCTCCTTTCTTGAGGGACGCGAAACGTACCTCTTGTGTGCCGCTATCCACGTGCGTAGCTCTCTCGCTGTTTGAGTAATAAACGTATGTTCCCAGTATTTGCAATTGATTTTATAAACACAATATGTCGTCCACTTCCTTGGAAGCGGATGCTTCAAACGCACAAGTGTTGAATAGAGCATTTGACCCGTTCGAAAACCAGTGTTATTTTCTCCCTGTATAATACTCGTCTGATTGCTTCTGTGGTTTCGTTTATTTAGGAATTCCCACCGTCCTAATCCACTCCGTTGTGAGTCGCTGTGGTCGATTTACAGCTGTCTGGAATTGGTTTCACTAAGCGACTAGGATATCCACTGTCTACTAAGTTGCTCACCGTTCCCTTACGAGTGGCATTTCTGTCATCTTCCACAGTACACACAGTCTGGAAGCTTCGAAACAGAGAAGATTCGACAGCAGCACAGACTTGTTTTGGATGACCCAAAATTTAGTGAAGAATTACGTCCGTATCCGATTCCAAGAGAGTGGACGACATATTGTGTTTATAAAATCAATTGCAAATACTGGGAACACACGTTTATTACTCAAACAGCGAGAGAGCTACGCACGTGGATAGCGGCACACAAGAGGTACGTTTCGCGTCCCTCAAGAAAGGAGCCTGAATACAGAACCCTACTAAAAGCTTTAGTGGTGGCCGTACATGCGTTAGACAAAGGACACGAGATTCGTTGGGACAATGTCGAGATACTTAAGATGAGATTACCAGAAACAAGCCAAAGGTTGATTACCACAGTGATCGAGATCACTAGGAATAATAACTGTGTGAACAGAACGGACGGAGTAAAGTTATCGCACGCGTGGTGGTCTATGTTCCTTAGTCAGTCAGAAACGTTGTCGGTGGACGAACACAAGTCGGAGCGTGAATCAGCAGCAGCAAGCAAGTAATACTTTACACGTGAATGACCGTTGACGTTGATTAATGAGCAACGCTCGATGATTTGTTATTTCACTAGAATGAGCACTTGATTTATTGACCTGTAACACTATTATCCAATGGTTCATGTTATTTCTTTCAACCTTCATCTTTCTTTACCATAAAAGCTAAGCTAATTGTGTACCTATTCATTCGGCCTAAAGAAGCTCTTGCGTTAAGGGCGAAACGTTGCCATAATAAAACCCTGCAACAAGCGATTTGTATTCAAACCTCCTGAACTCATGAGATCACCGTCCGTTCCAAGCATATTTTTTGATATTAAACTTTCAGTAGTTTTTTCTTTTCTTTTGCGTGTTTATATCTTTTGTTTTCTTCTACTTGTTTAACTGTTTGTCTACTAAGCACTTCTTTCGCACTTGAAGCAAGCAGCACAAAACTATGTCTCTGCTTGTATTCCGTCAGTCTTCCATTATGTCAAAACACGTCAAGTTAAGACTGTTAAGCTGTTCTGCCTGCTTCTGTAATCAGCAAGCTACTTGCGTGCCATATGCTTCCGCTAGCATTTGAGTCGCACCCTGTGATTTGTGATCCCGATTGCAGGCGTAATTTTGCTGACATAGAAATCCCTTTCGGTAAGCTCGTATAACTTCATTTTCCCTTACTATTCTGTATTGTTTTTGCAATTATTTCTTTGTAATTTTGCATGGTTCACTCAGCTACTTACATTTTTGGCTAATCTAATAATGTTGCCTTGCTGTGTGTCTCTGCTATTCTACTTGTTGAACCATATTTTGGTTGATTTTTCAGGATATGTTGTTGCGAGATACTATTGTTCCCAACTAATATAATGATGTATTATTCGATGCGGGAACAACTCCAAAAAGCAAGCAGGAAATTCTGTTAAACAACAAGTAGCCAGGTTAAAAATCATCTTCGTCATCTTGTTTCTTTGCTTCAGCATAACTGCAGTGCGACTGAAATAGGCGCATGGATTGAGTTTAGGACAAATCAGATTTGCTTCTTTCTCCAATAATTTGATCACCTATTAAACCACACCCAATCTAACATGACCAATTCACCCCTTTCTGGATATAAACCAGTTGTGCAGGCACCTTTTCAACGGCTATATCTGCCGTTTTTCCTTCGACTTGGCAGGTTTCCAATCGAAATTGTTGGAGACGGTTAACTTGTACCGTTATGTTCTGACCTTCTTGAGTATTGACGCGCTTTACAATACCCGTAGCATCGGACTGCGCTCGCTCCTCTACTTGGGGACTCACACACTCGCGATGGAAAGTTGCAGGTATCCCTTGGGTCTGAGTCTGTTTTAACAGAATTTCCGTGCTAATAAATCGCTCGTCTATTACAAGTGTACTTCTTTGCTATCTAACCTACTCAAAGCCTTTGCTTTATCTCTCAAAGACTTCAGTTCGAACAATATAATAGATATTTCTTACGAGGTTTTACATGAGAAACCGTGACCCGACAAAGACAACCGGCAAATACGCGACTCTAACGGGTATTCCATATCTTGCTATTAGAAAATGCGAGACCATCTGCTCCAGTTGGTGAGCTGAAGAGTAGCCTCATCCCGTACCACATGAATGACTCTAACCTTCCGGAAATGTGGCTGCAGTACTTCCCCGAAGTAGCACAAGCTGTCGGCATATATGCCAGGGTCATTACGGTCAAACAAGCAGCGCAACTGTTAGATGCAATTGTAGGTCGTGTTACTAAACCGCTATACTGTGCAACACTACCTGCTATGTATTCGCCGAATGCCGCCAACTTGTTTCAGCACTTACCTACTTTATGCAGGTGTCACGCAGTCACACCTCAAATCCATCAGAGCTTACAGTGGTACTTAATTAAGTTGTAATTTTACAGCAGTCACGATACCTTATTAGCAACGGATAATTCATTGGTGCCTAAGTGTAATTGGCGTAGTCTAAAAAACTATGTTAATGTCACCGCCACGTTGGCTCTGAAGCGAGGCGATGCATTACAACGAGCACTTTCCTATAACTTAGCAGTGTACCTTCTAAGCCCTAGATCGCGTATCAGGATCGTCACCGACCACAGCTCAGGCAATAACGACTGCGTTCAAGACCACATATCTGGGACTGCGTTCCTGGTTGACACCGGTACTGAAGTAAGCTTAGTAACTTCATACACCCGGAAAGACGACTTAACCGCTTAATATGCGTCTTCGTGCCGCCAACGGCACACTAAATCCCTACTTATGGCTAACGACCTATAACCGTTAATTGTATGTCTCCGCAGAACATTTCTTTAGGTTTTCATTATTGTCGCCGTTTCGTTTCCGTTAAATGGTAAAGCAGTTCACACTTTTCGACTTCTTGCTCGATTCAAAACAAATGACGATAGCCCACACCGCAACGATGCTCAGTGTGCTACGTACCAACGCCGGCATCTCAGCCGGCACGCCGGCCTAACTATGCAAACAGACCTCACCTGATTATGCTGAAGTTCACTCTCATTACCCGAAGTTCGTTCTATCACTAAAGTTTACCCTTCCCTATGCATCTCAATTCACTCACCATATAAATGTTAACGGACTGACCGTCAAAATACGTCCGCGCATACATGCGCCGCAGAAACAGTAGCTAGCCAGAATGGTGTTTGAAGACAACCTCGAACTAATAACAGTGCGCTTTTAAGATAGTACTTGACCGTTTCCACAGCAGATGTTCCCAAAGAAATCTGATGAATAGCGATCGCGGTGACTACCAGCCCTAAACAAACTTACGGGCCCCGACAGGTAACCCATTCCGCCTACGCGGGACCTCACGGCATGCCTTGCAGGTGAGATGGTTTTCAAAACGACGATCTTATTCGAGCTTATCGGCAAGTAACTGGTGAGGTAAAATGCACAAGTAAGACAACCGCCATAACCCCTTTGGCATGTTTGAACATTCCAGAATGCGTAACGGATTGTGCAACGTCATAAGAACGTTTCAGTGTATCATCCCAGCTGTCACCCGTGACTTTGATTTCGCCTAGCTTTACCTCGACGCCGTTCTAATGACCAGTCCACCTAATAAGAGAGCACCGAAACTCATTTTTAGGTTCTCTTCTATGCGTTGACTGAAAACAGTGTCACCGCCACTCCGAGTAAGTGCAAACTTAGCAAGTCCGCGGTAGATTTCCCAGGCCAGTTCTCATTAGCTGGTATGGATGTCCTCACGGACAAAGTTCAACCTATCAAAGACTTCGCCGTCCCGACTTATGCGGCGACTTACGAGACTTATGCGGCATTTAAACAGAATGCATACCGTCTCAAAGCGTGACATCCCACCGGGCCCTCCGAAACGGTTATGGAAAGGAACTAGGTAGAAAAAGGAAAGAAACTCCATCAGGTGGAAGGTAGTTATATCTGGGGATATCGCGGTGTAGCTCGGCCAGATGACAATCCAGGCGGGTCTTAAAATCCGTCACAGTGGGTGCCAAGACTAAATCGGAAGGCAGAGCAGTCCACGGTCGACAGATTTGCAAAACGAAGTAGTGTCGTCTGCAGTTCATCCGACCGTGCTGATGTGTAAACCTCAGTGGGATATCCACAATATTCCACAGCTTAACGTCGTCAGCAAACATTAACGATGAAACTCCTAGCTCCATTTGCAAGTTATTTACATAGATCACAAGCAACCATGACCCAAACACCGAGTCCTGCGGGACGACACTTAGGACAGCTTGCCTGAGCAAAAGCATACGCCCCACCTGTACACACTGTTCCTTCCCCTCAAGGAAGGCAGACACCCATTGAAGGGCGCGACTAGACATACCGTAAGATCACAACTTATTGTGAGTCGAAGATGAGGAACAGTGTCAAAAGCTCTCGAAAAGTCCACGAATAGCGCATCTACATCGTGGCCACTGTCTAGCGCTTCGGCCCGGATTTCACGAGCAAAAAGTAGATTAGTCTGACATGAAAATCCCTTGCGGAATCCATGTTGCGTAACAGTAAGAAGGGTGAGTCTATTCAGGTGGTTCCCCACTGAATCCCTTATCAGCTTTTCAAACAACTTGACTACTACCTTTGTCCAATTGACAGGCCGGTAGTTCGCGGGCAGAGCACTGTCACCGCCCTGAAAATTCGGACAGATGATGCCTCCTTCCAATCCGAAGGTAGGAAGCAGCTGACAAGCGATGTCGCAAACACGCATGTGAGAGGACCAATTAACTCAGTGGCCAATTTATGTAACAGCTTCCGATGATTTAAAGCAGGACCGGAAGATTTAGAGGGATTAATGTCTTGCAGCAGCTCAAAGACCTGAGTCTCCGTTATGTTAAACTGAGCTAAGCGGGAATCCCATGGAATTCATGAAACCAATCCAACCTGTAGTAAAGAGACCCATTGAGCAAAGACCACAGTATGCTCATCACTAAGTGTGCAATCCTTGTTATGGTCATTTTACGCACAGGTCCCGTCTACTCGCAATAACCCTGGTATGGACAGTTTTGCCCCGCTGCGTCTTTTAAAGAAAGCAAAACACTTCTTGGGATCAGCTGCAGCCGTGCAGACTTATCTCGCACATCTTATTCCTTAGGCTGCGCACATTGCTTAGCACTATCTGAAAGTACTCGCAATGTCCAGCCCTGTGTCGTGTGTTAACAGGATTGGCACTGGTATCACGGGTGACCGCCGGAAAACTCACCAACCGGAGACCTTGTTCACCTGCCACTCGCCTGGTTTTGTGGTCCTTAATGGCCTCTTTTAGCTTTAGCCTCTCCGCTAGCCGGACGTCTGGCTGAACGCTAACATTATTGCTCTTCAGTATGATGGCCAATCGCCATGGTGCGTTACGTTCCTCCGGGGTGGAAATGACTGCACGAAATACGCGCGGTCGAGAGTTTGGACCGTTAACTGGGACGCAACCCAATGTAATCAGTTTCTTGACAGTAATGCCGGGAAACCCAGGCTAAAGAAGCTTCGTTACGCACATCTTAAACCACTGTAGGTCCTCCAACGTACACTCGGCAGGAAGGGCGGCAGTGGATTCCACTGCTTTGCGGGGTATCACGCTGCTATCCATGAAAGAATCACCTCGTTGGGGTGTATTCACCCATCGAGTTTTGGAGTTTAGATGAACAGCAGCCGGCTTAGCTGCAGGCAACCAGACTGGGCGCACCTTAACAAACGAAGCCGAAGCAACGGTGGTGTAACTTTTATGCTCCAGCTAGCTTCACATAAACGCTAGGTGTAAGATCATTGTCAACGGCTAAAGTTTCCTTGAAACACATCGAATTAGACAATGGTCAAAATTTGTTTCTCATGCTTAAACACACACTGCTTTCCACAATAATTCCGTTAAAAACCCATTAGTATGCCATGCCCGAAATTACACTTATCGCGTCGGGACCAGTATTGAAACAACTGTTCATAGATTCTATTATTGAATACTATTAGTGCACGCAATATCACCTACCGCTTCTTTCGGGTAGCATCACGCTTGGAATTCAACCGGCAGAAGTCACATACTGGTAGAGGAAACTCTCAGGTTGCGGAGTCACCAACGAACACTTCACAAACTGCATGACATTGCGAACTCATTATTATGTACCGCATCCTCTACTTCCTCAGCGTATTTGTAGCCAGCACCAATCATACGGCAAAAGACAGCATCGTTATTCCATACGGCGAACGTTAACCAAATAGTCTGTTCGCGTAATTGCTATTTCAAACAATGCGCAACATGGATGAAATGCATGTATATGTTATGCAACTGCAATTGGTTCCTTTTATAGGCAGCATTCCATATCAATGTATTTAATCCAGTCACATGACGGCCATCATTTTTGCTGGCGTACCCAAAGGCAACGTCCCCGCAAGGCTAATTTTCCTTACAAAAATTAGCCACTCCAGAAGGGAACTGGACACTAACGTTTGTCGTGGACAGGATTCGGCGACTGGCGTGCAACAGCACAGCAATGTATATATCAAAATGCTATTCCTAAACAGGAGTTGGCTTGGAAAGCGTCGCATATCAATTAACTTAAATCAGAAAATGCTGAAGGAAAATTAGAAAAAATGCGCCTCAATTTGTGCGCGAGCAATAACGATCATAAATATGCACTTTTATTACAGTGAATAATATTAATAAACTACACAAAATGGTGATACAAGTGCACAATAATATAAGTTGCAATGTGTGCACACACATTAAATTTAATAAAAGCAGTAATTGCCAAGCAGTATTTCTTCAAGTATGGGTCGCACTGCAGAATATCAATATCGCAACAGCCTTTTTGGTTTGTTGTTTGACGAAGAAAACGGCAGGTGGGTGTGATGCTTCTATCGTACTGAATTTACACTACTAACAAAATATGAGTAGCAAGTTATAAGCGCTAACTTTCCAGCGGTTCATTGGATGAGGGCGTATGTAACAGGAATGTAACCTGGGGCTGATGTTGCATTCTTGATGCTTCTTCACCGCAGTTGGGCTAAACCAACTTACACTTAAACTAGGTCTTTTTAAGCTGGATAATTTTCCTTCCACTTTATTTGGTTTGTTCTGCCTACCTGAATAGTCTTCTATTAACTGTCCACGTTGCTTAAGCCAATTGCGCATTTCATCAGTAATTTTGTTGTGTTTGTAGCATTTTTAAGTAACCTGTGGACATTTTACTTATCGCGGATACGTTGCTAACCAACTTACTTCATATGCTAATTTAGCGAAGAGTTATGCCGCCGTATCTGTATGCATTACTGGATTTATTTTATTTCAACTTGTCGTTTAAAGTGATTGGCTGTTGCTTGATATCCTCGGTGTGGCTGCGCTTGGTGTGCATGTTGACAAGGTGCCTACCTGTCTATTACCCACTACCTCGTTCATACTGGCTCCAGAAGACAGTTGATCGTTGCTGGACGGGACGTGGTGCACGATCCTAGTGGCCGTGTTAGGCTCAAAGAGCGGTTCCATGCACTCAGTGTGGAGCGGACTACGGTTCAGCCACCGCCCTGTGTGTGCGCTTAATTCCCCAAATACAGCGTGCTTGTGGTTGCCTGTGAAAAAGTGTGGGCCGGCTCCGTTGATGAAACGTAGCTCGCATCCACATGCCTCCCGTTCTTATTCTTTCGGGTTTACACTCGATATGGTGTGTGTGGTTGGAGCTGTGGGTGGTGCAGCGCAAGCCACCTATGGTCCCTTTGTAGGCGCAGGCGTCCTGTGGCTGGCACAGTGACAGGCAAATCCGAAACCGGATGCCGGCAACCATTCTGGAAACGACAACCTCGCTATGGCTTCAAATACCTCTACTACCCATAAACTCGTTGAGACCGCCAGTGGTCCTGCCACACCCGACTGATATACGGTTAGTGTTGCCAGTCAGTTTGTTGTGGGTGTGTGCAGCCGCCTGTATAGCAACGCCCACGAACTGGTGCACTACATCAAGCGCCTAGAGAGGACCTCCGGGTTATACAACAGTGTTCGAACGTCGAAAGCAGCTAAATCCGGCGAGAATACCCTGATAAAGTATCAGTGTCATCGGAATGGGTTTGCTGCCATCTTAACGAAGGCAAAAGGTGAAGACTATTGGATCACACACATTGCGGGGCGTATTTCAATGTTGCTAGACTGGGGAGTTCGTTCAGAATCACCAGGTTCAACATGGTGCATAACCACGAATATCTGGGAGACGAAGCAATAAATTGGCTCAGTGGAAACCGTCAGTTAGAGCCGGAAGAGCTGAAGATAATCAGGCCAATACTTGAATGCCGAAGCCGATGTTTCAACATCCGGTTCTATGTCCGAACAAAAATCGGAAAATACCTGACGAACGTGGACGTCGGCAACCTACAAGCGAGGCACACGTTTGGGCGCAACAATCCAAGTAACGTGATTTATGATTGCGTAGCTTAACATGCACTGTTTTAGGATATATACTAGACATGAAATCACAGTTTAACCAGAGAGGGCTAACCAGGTATTTGCGCGAGGAAAACATTTAGATGACGCAATTCGTCTACTCCACACGCGAGATAATGGAACTATACTCCCAGTTTCCCGACTTTTGTTTACTGATAACACCTTCTCCACTAACCAGCAGAGATATTTTTTATACCAACTGCTTATATTCGATGACTGTCGAAAAATTCTACCGGTTGCCCTGCAATCAATAACTAATAAATCACAAACGGTACAGCGGACTCCGATTTCCGACGAATCCTTATTTGATACGAACGCTCGCTCACTGCAACAGTCATGTGCGATATCAGAGGCTTTTTATGTCCAGTCTCCTATGGAGGGAGCTCTGTAGCTCTCAAAAGGATAACTGCTGTCTTTTATTTACAATTTAATTTTTGTCCAATTGTTCATTATCCTTTCTTGTTGTAATCTTTCTTACAACCGGCTCGGCACTCGACCAGCGTGTTAGTTCCTGCGCAAACGTGTGCCTCCTGTCTTGCTTCATCCCTCCGCGTCTTCGTGTAGCCCATCGAATACAGTCCGATGTGTCCGACTCCAATTGACTTCTGATACCTGCGCTTAATTTCGCGCACCATTGTGTTTATTTATCCAAGGGTAAAGGGTGTCGCGTTCTTTATTACACATGCTCAGTGTGAGCATGTTACAACCGCACCTACAGCCTCTTTACA
This sequence comes from Dicrocoelium dendriticum, assembly GCA_944474145.2. Taxonomy (NCBI): domain Eukaryota; kingdom Metazoa; phylum Platyhelminthes; class Trematoda; order Plagiorchiida; family Dicrocoeliidae; genus Dicrocoelium; species Dicrocoelium dendriticum. The sequence goes on from OX104064.1 coordinate 390,079, forward strand.
TCCGAAGAATTTGTTCCTTTATGTTCAAAGGGCCAGCAGTGTGAGCTAGTGTATTACATCTTTGCAGCTTGCCACCGTTCAGCATTACCTTGTAGCGAATGTCGTCATGCAGCCTATGATTAATGTCTTTTAGCATCGGTTGCATGTTGTTGGGTGTCAACAACAAGTGTAACTATTTTTCGAACAGATTGCTCTCTTTGTACTCGGGGCCATTTATAAACGACAGCCACATAGTCCCACTTTTTGTCAATTGATCGGCTTACATGTTTCAGCTACAACGATTAAAAAGCAGTGCTGTTGTCGTCATATTGTGGAACCTAGCATGGCAACTGTGCCAGTCAAATGACTGTGACCGGTGTTAGTAATCGTTGGAATAGGCGATTGTCTGTCAACGCACGTAAGTAGGCAGCGATTACGTAGTTGTATAGTTGATGACCGAGCTTGTTAACGAAATGTCAGTTGCGCAACCATACTACCCAAAAGTGCTTGGGAAGAAGCCCAATACCAAAGCGAAATAAATGTACGGCATCGTCCTCGTGGCCCGTAGTAGTAATTGTTAGCAGTATACCTCGTGAACAGTGCACAGCCCAGCTGCCTACTAGCGGAGATAGATAGTATGGCAACCACGGAATGATACGGAATACAGAGCCGTAATAACGGAGTATGATGTTCACCAGCGAAACCGCTGTCCGCGCCAAGGGACATCAGTAAAATAATGGAAGAATGATGTCCGATAGTAGTGAATGTCAGTGCAAGCACGACTAAGCATAACTTGGTTGTGTAGTTATAACAGCAGTGAGCCGAACCTTCAAATGAGAATAGCATTTGCAATGGTGTGGTAGTATAGGTAGTTACATGGAGGAACAGAAGGTGCGGCGGAATGGAACGCGGTTGGCAAGTGTGTATGCAGTGGTTTCGAAACATCTCAATGACCGAAGTAGACGGATACCGAAGGCAGCGAACGTAACTGTTCGGAAATGACCACACCGTTACAGAACGCACTGGCGAGAAAACACCACATATAATGCTTATCGCGAACGGTCGTATGGATAATATATAAGTCAACCGACTGTAATAATAATCATCGCAAACTAGGTTATGCGAAGTGTGGAAGCCAAAAGACAGAGGTGAATACAGAGAGGTTGTACCAAGTTCCAGTTATTCGGCTAACCATGTAAAACCAGCCGCAGTGTGGTGCAATGGCTTAAGTCCTTGTGCACTGCATGCAATGGGTTCTGCTGATGTTCTGATTGTCACGAATTATGGAGCCTCATATTCATGTTTCACGTATATGTGTATGACAGTGTTGATGCTCCTGCGCGTGAAATACGTGCACATTTGATGAAAGCGGTAGTGAAAGCACGCACTGCAAATCACCACATGCTAGTGAACTCTTCTGTCAGTGCCCGCATTTTTCCTGACAGGCCATGGGCAGAAAGACAGAAGCATAAATCCAACCCTAGTTCGTCACGTCAAAATGAGATGAAGAAAGTGGTACTGGTTCATGGTGTGCCAGAATTGAAGTATGACGATAGCAATGAACGACAGAAGCACGACATCGAAGAATGGCGGTACATCGCAGAACTATACGACATGCAGAATGTCGTGGCTTTTGACGTCACCCGTCTAACTGCTTCCACAAACTACCAAGGTAGCGGGCCACGAATTTTGAAAGTTACCTTGGCTGCGCCCTAAATGGTATCAGTGGCAATCCAAGCATGGCATGACAACAGGAAACTTGGGCCACCAGAAGTTCGGTTAAGACCATTCAAATTAGTACAGACCTCAGATACAGATGAGCCAACCTCAATTGTACCCATCTCAAACCAGCCAACTGTGCAAACAACCGTTTCAAAAAACTTCAGCGGACCGGCACTATTTGTGCCGGTCACTCACAGCGAACCGAGCTCCTGATGCATCAACAAATACAATGCTGCTACACCAACACTCAGGGGTTGTACTCTAAGCTCTCGGAGCTGCGCCATCGACATGAAACAACAACTTGGGACCTCATAGCAGTCACTGAAACTTGGCTTTCAAACGACATACTTGATCCGGAGATTGAACTCAGTGAGATGTTAGTCATTCGAAATGATCGTCCGTCTCGCGGGGGCGGTGTTGCTCTCTACTATCGAGATTATCTGAAATGTGAGGCACTTACCGAAAATTCCCTTGTTATTCCCGACGCACTATTTTGCCGACTGCACCTAGCAGGTCGAGATGTTGGTTCACAGAAGAAGAGTGATGCTTGCCTCTTAGCAGTTATTTATAGACCTCCGAACTCATCAGCAGAATGTGATAACATTCTGTTAAACGCCCTCCGCTGTGCTGTTTCACAAAAGAACTCTCACTATCTTATAATGGGTGACTTTAATGTCCCTTCAATAGCATCAGTGTCCCCTAATGGGTCATCATTTAAATCGAAAATCCTCGAATTCATGGATATGGCAGTTTTGTATAACCATGTGCATCGACCAACCAGACATCGCGGTTCAAACAAGCCATCACTCCTGGACTTTATCCTGACTAATGAAGAGTTGATGGTTGAGTCAGTAGCATACGATCCTCCACTGGGCTGTAGCGACCATTCAGTCCTAACATTCGGTTATGTATGTTATGCCAGTATTGTTGCTAAAGAAAGAGAGACTCAACACACTATTACGGACTATTATAAGCTGCGCAGCTAAGCAGCAACCGTTGACTGGGGCGTACAGACGCACAGCTCAGCGAATGACGCGTGGAATGAATTGAAAGGCAAAATTAACTGAGTCATACAATCAGCATCGAAGGTTGTACCATTACGAACATCGCTCCGGACCAATATGTGGATCCGGAGCAGAACACGTAAATGGATCAACAGAAGAGTTGAAATCTGGAGGAAACATTTGCTAAGTCCATGTGATATCACGTGGCAGGATTACAAAGTCATCAGAAACTACTGCACGTCACTCATTAGAGTAGATAAGTACGACTGGCAGGAGAATATGGTGCTGGAATTTACGAGTAACACCAAACTGCTCTACAGATTTGTGAATGGCAAAAGAAAGGTTAAGCCAGAAATACCACCACTCAGGACAGGCCAATGGCCTAACAACTACTGCTGTGGATGCCGCGAATGCTCTACTCTTGCAGTTTGGCTCGGTAGCTACAAATGTCATGGAACCTTCGCCCTATCAACTCCCAACAAATGTCGTTGGCTTATCCAGCGTCACCTTTACTCCAGCAGTTGTTGCAAGCAAACTACAGTCTCTCCGGGAGTACAGTGCCCCTGGAATCGACATGATCTGCCCAAAAGTACTAAAAACCCTTGCTCCCACCATAGCAACACCACTTGCAACCATTTTCCAGTGTCTGCTTAACTCCCATACACTCCCATCTGAGTGGAAAAATGGAATTATCACTCCAATATATAAAGGAGGTAAGCGCTCGGATCCTGCTAACTACAGACCTATTACTCTCCTTCCTGTTTTGTCAAAAGTTATGGAATCGGTAATCGCAGATGAACTGACGAGATACTTTGAAAGTCAACAGATAATTTCTAATGCCCAACATGGGTTCCGACGCAGACGATCTTGTCTCACCAATTTGCTGATTACTCGGGACTTATGGACCAGGGCGGCTGATGAAGGAGTGCCCATAGATGTGATATACCTGGATTTTTCTAAAGCATTCGACAGGGTCAATCACTTCTTTCTCCTCCAAAAGCTTGCTGCCTACGGTATCAACGGTTCCCTGCTCACCTGGTTGGAAGACTACTTACACGACAGAGCAATCAAGGTAAGAGTAGCCGACACCTATTCCGAAAGCCTTTACGTCTCCAGTGGTGTTCCACAAGGATCCGTCCTCGGCCCGCTACTATTTTTAGTCCACATTAATGACCTTCCAGAAGACATTCTATCTCCAATGCAAATATTTGCAGACGATGCTAAAATATGGAGAGCAATTCGCTCAGCATCCGACCGTGTCTACCTCCAGGAAGATCTGACCCGGATTAACGAATGGGCAGAAAAGAACCAGCTCCCACTGAACCCTGCAAAGTGCCACCTGCTGACGGTGCACAACAGCTTCGTTAACACATACCTTTTGAGGCAACACGTCATGCAACACGTGACTAGTGAACGCGACCTAGGTATAATCGTGCAAGAGAGTCTTGGAAATTCGCTCCAATGTTCGAAAGCAGCAAGTGTAGCGAACTTGAACTTGAGACTTTTGAGGCGAGCTCTCGGCACTTTTGAGCGACAGCTAGTACCATTGTTGATTAACTGTTACATTCGTCCTCATGTTGAATATGCAATTCAGGCCTGGTGTCCATGGTTAAAACGAGACATCCGCCTCTTGGAACAGCCCCAAAGAAGAGCCACAAAAGCAACGCGTGGACTATCCGGTATAAGTTACGAAATGCGTCTTCGTGTACTCGGTGTGTTCTCATTAGAATACCGACGGCTTCGCGGAGATCTTACTCTCACATACCGGATATTAACCGAAAACGAGCACCCATGTACATCACTGTTGACTCTAGCCCCATACAAACAAAACCGAAGCAACCGCCTGAAACTAATGACGCAACACTCTCGTTTGAATTGTAGAAGGAATTTTTTCTCACTTAGAATCTGTTCTCACTGGAACGCATTACCAACCTATGTGGTGAACGCACCAGACATGACGACATTCGAAAGACGCTTAGATTTTCATCTTAGTGATAAACGATACACAACACTTTGTTAAAGTGCAATGATTTAATCACTGACACTTTACGTTCCACGTTGGAACATTTTGATTTTAATTTTCTTTTGCATATCCATCCTGTGGGTCTTGTAAAGTTATGCTTTTTATCCCATCATACACCATTGAACCATTGAACCTGCGCTGATTTCGTTGACAGGAAAAGCACGAACAACTTGTTCTTCCATCGAGCAGTTTGCCATGCACGATAGAACGTTTAAGTTGTGTGCGTATTTTTCACTACGCTGAACTGTAATATGGGCCCAGGTGCAAGCAACCTACAGAACACTGCTATATCCGTTGCATCAGGCTTGTGTGATGTATACTATGCAGTTAGTGAACAGGTTGACTTTTGTCCCATGACGTAGTACCAGATAAGATATCAGGATATCAGTAATAAGGCCAGATTAATATGAGACCATTGTCCTCACGTAGGAAACGGATTATCCAAGCCAGATGGACGCGCAACCCACATAGAAGTCCATACGTAAATCGCTCAAATGCATTAAGCTGAACAACCTGATTGCATCGGTACCCTGTTAAAAATGGGCGCAAGTTCGGAGTATTGCACAATATGCCAGACTGCGTTATAGTTTTACCGTAGACTATAAGGCTCTAAGTGTAACCAAATTTGCGGGGTTATTTTGACCTGCATGCGGTTAGCACAGAACATGTTGACGGTGTGGGATTTCATAAACCCGGTCTAGAAATTTTCAAGATGTTGTACATCACAACAGCGCACTTATGAGAGTGGGATAAACCGTTTCACTGAAATAAAGTCATTTTTACCTAAGACTAAAAATTGCCTCTGTTGCGACACCTTGAATTTCGGGTTATCTTCTCAGTGATTCTTGCTGTTGTATGCAGTATATTATCTGCGTAAGGGCTACTTTGTGTGTCTGATAACGACAGGTGTGCTCTTTTCCCCATGAAACTTCTCATAGGAGAACGGATGTTTCACGATGATCTGACTCAAACGTCCAATCCTGTAGTATTATCATCCCACATATTATCAACATAGTAAGAACCAACTACTCCTACTTGGCTGCTATAAAATTTCGGTCGTTTACGATGTACCTCCGATCAGGCAGGAACGGGCCCACCTTGCTTTGTCGAGCAGAAACTTTATTTGTCTATTTATTTTGTAACAGCAAGTGCTTCTGGAATGAGGGAAATGACACATGAATGTGAGCCTGTGGATGTGCTCACACTCTTCATGTCATCGGAACTCATTGAATGCAGTATACAACAGGTTGCACCATGGCAGTGCGGTTTTTTGATGCGGTTGGCCTATTAAATGAACCCTATCCAACCTATTCGTATTTCTTTCTGTTTCCGCGTCCTTATTACTTACCATTTTTACGTTGGCCCATTGCACACCAAAGCATACCATTATAGACCGTTAGAACACACCGCTTAATGGGGCTAAGCTTCGCCATAGCATGATTGTCCGGACACGCATATCATTGCATTTAGCGTGATCGGAAAGCGCGGAAAATTGATTTGTATGTATGCTACGCTGACTTCTCATGTCAGACACGGGAATGAATCATGTCACACTCTTTTCCGTGTTCGCAATCATGTGTACACTTGATCATTTCTACGGGCAATTATGGTTCCCATCATATGCCTTACTAACGCGTACGCCTGTTATCAAGGATTGTTGCTAAACCCGGGTTATGTTAAATGTACCGCCCCGCGGACATCCATATGACCTTACGCCACGGCAAGATTCAGTGACTTCGCCTGCAAGCCTCCCCGCACAGACTTAGCAGCCAGGCCGGTCACAACCTTTGATCACAACTGCACGTTGAAATGCGAACTAAGTGCGTGCGCAGACTTGCAAGACTCCCCTGTTCCGGCATGAGCAGAGGTACATCTTAACTGAACGAAATCTTACGGTGGACAATTATTCACCAGGTATATGAAATCCCACACCGTCAACATGTTCTGTGCTAACCGCATGCAGGTCAAAATAACCCCGCAAATTTGGTTACACTTAGAGCCTTATAGTCTACGGTAAAACTATAACGCAGTCTGGCATATTGTGCAATACTCCGAACTTGCGCCCATTTTTAACAGGGTACCGATGCAATCAGGTTGTTCAGCTTAATGCATTTGAGCGATTTACGTATGGACTTCTATGTGGGTTGCGCGTCCATCTGGCTTGGATAATCCGTTTCCTACGTGAGGACAATGGTCTCATATTAATCTGGCCTTATTACTGATATCCTGATATCTTATCTGGTACTACGTCATGGGACAAAAGTCAACCTGTTCACTAACTGCATAGTATACATCACACAAGCCTGATGCAACGGATATAGCAGTGTTCTGTAGGTTGCTTGCACCTGGGCCCATATTACAGTTCAGCGTAGTGAAAAATACGCACACAACTTAAACGTTCTATCGTGCATGGCAAACTGCTCGATGGAAGAACAAGTTGTTCGTGCTTTTCCTGTCAACGAAATCAGCGCAGGTGATTTGCAGTGCGTGCTTTCACTACCGCTTTCATCAAATGTGCACGTATTTCACGCGCAGGAGCATCAACACTGTCATACACACATACGTGAAACATGAGTATGAGGCTGCATAATTCGTGACAATCAGAACATCAGCAGAACCCATTGCATGCAGTGTACCTATAGTATTGGAAGCGTCCCGTTGTCCGGTCTCTGGATTTGGCAGCAGTGTCGTAACAATACAGTGGTACATGCGCTTATACTGCACTATCATCTGCAGTTCTCAGGTTTTATAACTCAGGCAATGTAGCCGCAGGCACCGGGTGCTACTTGTACTAGGATAATACCAACAGGTGTAGGAGGCAGCATAGGTGGGCGAGGGAGTGTGTGTGCGCTTGTCGAATGTGACGTGTGGGATGTGTCCCCGCTAGTCCCATAAGAAAGGGGTTGCAATAAGTTGGAGGGATTTGGGCAGGTGTCCGGATTGACGATCATTGCCATGGTGCACGCGGTGCACAGGGTGGGGTAACAAAGGCGCGGAGTTGTGTGGATATGGTGGTTGCCACTTAATTGTGTTCGAGGCACATGCTGTAACAGGAGTGAAAGTGCGATGTGAATAGACAGCATAAGGGCGCGAATAAGTTGGGTACGCGTTGGTTACTGCTGCGGCAATCGTTTAATGGCGACGTGGAGTTAGCGAGTCGAGACAGTAAATTATTTTCTTCTAGAACGGTGCAGTCGACTCATATACAGAAACAGATATAAATAGCACATCCCCATTTCTTGATTTCGCAAGTACCGTAAAGGTTGTCCAGTTATCGGTGTGAATGGGGTGGTAGGCTATGACTGCATCTGTTGTTGCGGAATACGTGGTTGGTGGCTTTAAATAAACCGAACAATGCACTAATCTAATCTCTCTACCCTAGAACTCATGGCCAACTGACACTCGGGTTGACGGAATGTACAGAGTAAACATTAAGGCAAGAATATGCTACGCCTTGGTTAGGGCAGTTACATGTTGTGTCCAGCAGCAGAAATTGATGCGTGCTAATAGACTTACATACGTCGTTGCTGCAGCAGGTGGGATTCACTTTAACTCAGGCAAGTTGTAAGCTGCTGCAACCAGTTTTTATTTGCACAAAACATTGGACGACTGCTCACAAGTAACCATATGTTTGATGTCACTATAAGCTGAGGCATCGAGTGGTCTGTAAACACACAAAAATGGCTCCGACGATTCCAGGTTATCAGCCATTATCCATACTGTCCATGATTCCGAACAATTTTCCTTGGTTTGTATTCTTGATACAGATGGCGGCTCACACCCCTCGTTCATGCACACCAGATTGCATGCAAGCTTACAGTCAGGAGGTGAGTATACCTTCTCTTTAGCATAAGGGGAAAACCAAATGTTCATAACAAATATTGCGTCCGGGACGGCGAAGAAGGACAGTGGACGCGGGATATGAATTTTATTGTTTAGGGACCTAGCATGTGTTAACGTCATTGAGGAAGAACAATTAGAGTCTACTAGCTTAGCGGATGAGGCAGTGAAGCCATTGTTAGCTACTTGGCCTTCTGCAGAAATTGCAGGAAGTGTGTGAGAAGGTATCACGGTATGTAGTTGCGCGTTGACGTGTTTGGTGCTGGGATGAACCTGTAGTGGCCCATCCCACCTGGATTAAAACAAGCGCAAGTTGCGGAGTAGGAAGCAGTGGATCGTTTGGCTTAGGTATCTGAACCGGCAGCAAACGTTTGAAGAACGTTGCAGTGCGCAATAACCTGGGTGCGCATGAAGTTGAACGGATCCATGTATGTTGCCAAAAGAAACGCTAATGTGTTGTGTCACGCAAGGTGTGTAAGGGGTGTTACAATGATAGCGAGAGGGAGCAGAAGCACGATAAGTATTTGGAAGCTAGTGGGAAACATACATGCAGGTGTGAGGCAGAATACCGAGGGTGCCGTAAACGAGAAGCAATAACGTGAGTCAATTGATGAAACGTTAATACACCCTGCGTCGCACAAGGTTATTAAATGTTGCTAAATTGCTAGCAAGTGGGAGCAGGAGCACGATACATATTGAGAGGGTAGTGGAAACGCAATGCTGTGATGCCGCGTCGTACAGGCTCTTTAGTATTCCTAGCTTGTTTTAGGTTGGACGCCGTACCTACCGTGTTTTCGCGCATGTTGTCTAACTAAAATTGGTCAGGCTCCTGTTCGCACGACTGATCTACCGGGGTGTTACTTTTGAGAACTAGCGTGATGGGCTTCGAGAAGGTTACTGTTAATCGTAGTCCGTTCCACGCGAACGCGTACTTGCATATGAAAATGTTACCTCGTATATTGCATTTGGCACTTGTTAGAATGAAGGAGTTTGATTTGCTGAATAGGAGATATTGATGATCAATGGTCGTTTGAGTGGTTACTACTTACTGGTTGGAAGCGGCAAGTAGAGGTCACTCTGTAGCTGCACCTGATGTCACTTAGGGACAAAGCTCCTTTACGTTTGGGTGCGCTCGATATATTTCACATCGGCAAACTGTTAGGCTAGGAATTTCTTAAATTCCATGGTAATCAGCGTTGGAGATTTTGGGATTTGAAACAAAAAAACGAAATTATCATTATACGGATTCTTCTGAAACTGTTTGAACTTTTTACGGCAATTTAGTGTAGAGGGTGGCGATAGCTGTTAAGTAAAAGAACGTTGGCCCTATTCCACTGCACCTCCGACCAATTTATTTGCATTGTATAGCACTATGGAGCAGTATACTAAAAGGGGGCGTGCACAGAGCTTGTAAACGGTGGATTTAAAATCTGCCAAGGACATCGTTCTACAGATGCCTCCGATTAATGAAATAGCACTTGCAGTGGTTTAGCTCACTTGTTCTTTCAAGTTAAGTGACGTTGAGTAGCGTACTCCAAGTTCTCTTAATGCTGTGCAGTTGCCTAGTGGGTTACCATTCAAGATCAGCACGTTTGGGGATATGTAGCATTTGTGGCACATTACACCACATTCTTCCGGCGAAAGTTCCCGCTTCCGTGTTTTGCTACAGCAATCCAGTGCGGTATGGTCACTATAGGTATGAATGCGACCGTTCGATATATCCTACAGCTTGACGCAGATAAATAAATGGTTTATCCTCAACAGGGCGAGGCACACCTGTGAAGGTATGAGCAGATGGGTACAGTAGGTATACTCGTATAGCAATCGTTCAGGCGTATTAGTGAAAAAAGTATGAATGAAGATGGTCTCAGAGTTTACCTATGGACAAATATCGTTTAGCCATGGCATCGAACTCGAAGATGAGGCTAGTGCGCAGAAAAATTAGCGACAACTTTGTCCACAAAGTCAGCGTTAGGTAACGTTTAGAAATGCGGACGTATCCGTGTATGATAAGTGTAATAATTTCGTACAATTGTTTCTGGGTGAAAAATCAGTGTGCCACGCCAGCTATAGCTGGCGTGGCACACGGGATATACGTGGGACTGTATGCTTGATGATAACGAAATGAATTGCCTTTCGGTGGTCACAAAGCCACATAGATATCAGAAGGGACGCAGCTAAGGCGCTGCGTTGCACTTAGTGATTAGGTATTCCCAGGATGCGAGCAGACGATTGCTAAGTACGTTTAGTAAAGGAAATATTGAGCTAAATTTCCACGACCCTTAGCAGAAAAGCAAGACGAATTCATGAATAAAAACATCGGTGAAAATGCTTGCAGGGGCGCTGAGTTGCGCAATGTGATTCAGTGGTCATGGTTAATTAGAAGATAGCAGCTATGCTTGACAACGTATTTCGATGCGCTTAGTGGGACTGGATATCCCATGCTGGCGAAAAGAATAGGCATTTAAATAAATAAATAATTTCTTCTCGAAAAGTTCAAGGCACACCAAATCTGGCATGTTCGACTTTACAAGCAACTTTTCGCAACAGGGACGTTGCCTTGCATGAAATGTGCTGTTCGCACAACATATATATGGTAGTTAAAGTAATGACTGATGCATTGGTCAGGAACGAAATCGTTCATGATGTGTCGAAAGTCTGGAATCAAAAATGGGTGAAAGCGTAACAAATGGAGTGGAGACGTAAGGTGGAAAATGGGAAGTGTCATTTTAGTGTACATATCCTAAATATTTTGAAATGATGTGAAATGTCGCTCGGATTAACTTGCCAGTGTCAGTTGGTGTGGTGGTGATAAAGCCATGTAGATATCGGAAGCTACTAAGCTAAAGCACTATTCCATACTGCTTGCTAAATTGCTTCCGTATTGCTGGTAGACGAGGGCTGAAGCACACTGAGTAAAGGAAAGCTACAGCAATGCCTCTGCGACCCTTCACAGAAAAGCAAAAGGCTAATTCATGGCGAAGAGCGGAAGTGAGCATGGATACAAACGATGCAAAGACGTCGGGTTGCACAATGTGATTATTTGGTCTTGATTAATTAGAAGATAGCAACTGCCTGACGAAGAAATAGGTAGCTCAAGTTCTGATGGAGTAAGGGAAGTTGTAGGTGGGACATGATGTCCGATGATGGCAAAAAGAATATACCTTTTTGGTGATAATGCTAGGTCGATATCATAAGTCTTTAGTGTACTTTTCCGAAGTCAGAAAGTCGTTAGTGCACACACTAGCCAAGACTCCAGAGGAAGAGCCTTCGATGTAGCCGCAGCGGCAATCCCCATTGCTTAATGCTCCTTTCCGCCCCTGGGAATACGAAACTATAACCCCCACCGCATTCAGTGCCACAGGCGCCATCAGAATGGCCAATTCACATAACAGCTACGGTTGAATGTCACGCTACTGACAAGCTCGTTAGTAGTATGTATTAAAATATATTTGTATATTTACATGTTCATAGGTTGTGAAGATAGCATCAGCCGGCACTGCGCACATACCCTCCTTCTAGGCCCTAGTTAAAATCTGAGTGTCCCTGGAATGAGAGGATTCAGGTAATGTTGAAAAATGATGTCGAGCAAGAAAGTGCCGAAGGAATATACAACACAACATAGGAGACCAACTGAATCAAATATTTATGCCCATTTACATGCTTTGAAGTATTTTTAACCAGTTCTTCACTGTATTCCCCGTAACTCCTTGTTGTAAAAGTTGTGAAGGATAAGCATTGGTTTTCGCTGAATAATTGTGTATTTATTAGCAGTCTACATCTTTTTAAAATCTTATTCTACCTCCCCTAATTTTTATATTTGTATTAACTCACACATCAAGATAGACAATTCTTCGAATTTCGTTCCACTTTTGGCTTCGGTGACGCTGTGCCGCTTTGGATTGCTGTGTGTGTGCTTCCCATTAGTCGTCGGAGCTCCGTTTACGGACCATCGTTCGATTTGCTAGTTTATGTTATCCGATAGGTTCGCTGTATTTTACCCAAATGTTACCTGACTGTGGGTAGACGCGCTAGGGTCCTATTCGCCGTAAACTCTCAGTGGTTTATATCTCGTAGTCAAAATGCTTTATTTGGCAAATACGTCTATTTAATTTTTTGACTGTTTTCCTTCTTTGATATCTCGTAAACTCTGACTACGCTGCCTCCGTGAACCGCGTGCAACTGCCATTGATTTCTCTGTACCCACCTGTTTTCACGCACACGTGTCAGGTTTATTCAGATGAATACATCTTACAATTTTGTGAGATTACTTCACAGCCATCTATATTTTTGTACGTCACTGCTCATCTTCTCTCGCAGACAGCCTCAGGGGTAATTGACATTCTCGATCCGATTCTGACTGAAACACCGTACGACAAACTGAACCTAACCAAACTACAGTGCACTACGACTTCCTATGAAGCACGGATACACATGATACTCTCACGCATGGAGCTTGAAGATTGCAGTCCGTCGCAGCGCGCCCGGCACATACTGTCACTTGCGGGTTCCTGGACCCGGGACTATGACACACTCCGACAACGCTGGAATAATTGCCTTCCAGCAAGCGTCACAGCGATTTTCGCAGTCTTCGCTCGTGAACCTCCATTGAACAAACTATCTGAAGCAGCAAGTAACTTCTAGGATAGCTTTTTTAATCTGCTATGAATGGTGTGACCTACCTGAGCACAATTATTCCATCTGAAAGTATCGCATTCAAAGCCATTAGTGAACGGCTCGCCGGCTTATAACTCGCTGGGTCTTACATCGTTTGTGAGCGACCTGCTAACCGTATATTCGCCTCAAGAAATAAGCGCTGTATTCAATCCCAAACCAGGCGATCACGAACGCATTGCTACCACCACTGCCGTTCCGGTGATGGTGCTCGAAATTTACGTCGTGATTATAATACCCTAAGACGTTATGGGATTCTTGGCAGCGAAATGACAACGTTAGTCGGTGATACCGATGGCTACTGGCTAAACCATTTGTCGCTCCCTTTACGCTTTCGATTTTACCACAAAGCTTCGCTTTTTGGTTGATACTGGCGCAGAAGTACGTGTGATATGTCGATCTTTGGAAAACGCGCTCTATAAGTAGCAGGAATTATGTTACAGGCGGCTAACCAACCTAAGCTTACGACGTATAGCCATAGGCTGTTCAGGTTTAGTCTTGAATTACGATGTAATTTCCCATTCAGCTTTCTGATTATGGATGTACAGCAGCCCATTAGTGGTACCGAGTTTACCACCAAATTCGGCCTTGTCGTGGACGTCAGCTTTTGCAAGTTGCTAGACGGCACTGCTTAGTTAACTGTTTCCGGGCAACTCGCTACGGTTAATTCCATCAGGATTCAAGTATTTTGTCTAAATGGGCTAGCTACTTGTCAGTCCTGCAGCATTTCCTTCCCTGGTTAGAGCCGATGATGCCACCCAGAAGCCAAAACACCGTACCTGTCACCATATTGCACAACCTGTTCTCCTGCATATACCAAGCAAAGACGACTTCCAATGGACAAGCGGATAGGAATGTGCTCGAACACGTGCATATACTGTTAGTCCTCCATTCTTCCAAAGGCTGCAAGGCATCTCCGCCACATTGAAACAATCAAAATCGGTGACTGTCTCCGTTATGATATTTCCAGTGGTTTACTGCAAATTCAACCGAGGCCACAATTGAGAGGGCGTGTGTCAATCCAGGATACACTGCGGGTGTCCTAATATCCAAAAATCATTTTATAACTGCTGTGTGAAGCGAAGTCCGCGGACTAGAATGGCTTAGTAATCATAATGATAGCCACCATGCACCATGAAAGGAGCTCACCTCTCAGCTCACTCATCTTCAGCTGATGAGTTAAACCGGAAAGAAACCTTCAGACCCAGAGTGCATGGACCGCGGAGCCAACCGAATTCATCCAATTCTGTGACGGTTCCATTAGCGCATTGACAGAGTCACAGTTCGAATTTAACAAAGGCTACAATTGAGATTGCGTGACGCAATCCTATCCACACTGCGAGTGCACCAATGACAGAAAATACACATGCAACCAACAAGTAAAGCATTGTTAACAGGTCTTACTGGTCTAGTAAGTAAAAAGGTAGCCGCTAGGGTATACACGCCTAGTTCTACTCTTAGCTTGCCTATCTCCTCCTAACGAGTCAAAACATGAAGAAATCGTCAGTCATGTATTGCAGGGATGGGTGAGAGCCACACAGAAACATTTTAATGCGGTGATGGCTCCACTGGACTTCGTGGCAGGGGCTTATTTCAAAATTAACAGGATTACGAACAACGTTCGGTATGGCAATCCAGGACTGAAGGCGGATACTAATAACCGAAAATCAACTTCTGACTGCTGTGTGAAGCACTTATCGCTGCTCTCAATGACCGCTTGACCATGTCAGTAGACGCCAGTTATTATACGTCTAGTTGCACTCCCACATTGGCTATCAACCTTTGCTGTGTTTATATTAGGATCAACCCATCTGCCTTGGGTGGCTTGGATGGAAGGGTGCCGCACCAATACCATTCAACATAGCGCCGATGCGATTAATCGCATTAGCAAACCCAGTATCCAAATTCAACGGAGTCCAAAATTAAGATTCCGTGCAGCGTTCGAAGACTCACGGCGGGTGCACCAATACTAAAAGCGCGGCTCGTTGATCACAAAGGTCTAATTATCGTGGCACCAGTCGTAAGGTCCTATGCGCGGAGTTTCGCTACTGTCTCAACTAACTCCAAATGACGGGTTCAATGCAGGACGGAACCGCCGTCGATAGATTGCAGCGATGAGGATAGACACACCGAAGGCCTTCAACATGGTGACGGTCACAGTGGTCGTATTGGCAGAGACTGGAATCAACTACAGCGGAGACCACAATTGACTTTGCATGAAGCAAGTCGTCGCACTCTGCGGATGCTCCAATAACCAAAAATCCGCTGTCAACCGCTGTGCGGATCTCAAACGTATATTTTTCATACCGATTTTAGCTAGGCGAAATGCGCCAAGTTCCAGTCCCAGCTGGTCTATCTTCACCCGAGGAGTCCAACCCAGGACAATGACGTCAGAGGTGGAATATAGAGTGGAGACAGCCACACCGAATTAATTAGTTTCGGTGACGGTTTCGGAAGGGGTTTTGGCTGAGGCCAGACGAAAGGAATACCAAGGCCACAATTGGGATTGCAAGCTGCAATCCTAGCCACACGGTGGGTGCTCCGAAACGCGAAAATCAAGTTCTAACCGCTGTCAAGCAGTGCTCGCGGACCTTAACAGCCCTCGTCATCATGCCGATATCCGCCAGGCGCTATGAGCCGAGTTCTACACGTATCTCTTCCATCTTTACCATACGAGTCCAAACTAGGAGCAAACCGTCAGTAACCTAGTACAGGGATGGAATAATGCCACCCAGAAACTTTCAATTTAGGTGACGGTCCAAGTGAGCGTATTGGCGTTTGCTGACTAAACATTCAACCGATGCTACAATCGCGATTGCATTTTGGAATCTGTTATAGTGGTGGTAAGAAACCTCCATCACTCTCTGATGTTTTGCGATTTTGCTGCACTTACCCTTGTTCATACCATCCACTTTTACGGGCTTCCGCCTACGTTTTCCATTGCCACATAATTGCGAGCATATTGAATTGATACGGGATCTTACGCTTATTAAATTTTCTCTTACTTGATGCACCGTGTCCTTCCTTCGTCTTTGTACTGACTGTCCATGATTGATAAAATGTCAGCCTTTCTGCATAATGCTTGTATGTGTCCTGAAGTTTAGTATTCGATAGAGTTATACTCACGGACGTTTGGCTGCCGCTTAAGCACCAGGCGAGTAACAAAATTTTCGTCTTCGGAGGTTCTTGCCTGTTGGCAATACCGTTAGTGAGCAAAAGCAGTCTTGTGGTCGACGCAATACTAATGCAGTTGGAAGCTTGGAGAAACATATCGATCTCGTTTGAGCAGATGCAGATCCTACTTACTAAGCAGCAGTTGCATTTTGAGAATTCACAGCAGAAATTGATTGAGTTGCATACATGGAAATTGAACATCCAAACATAAACCGTGGCGATGTTTGCACGGCTATTCGTTGACGCCATTGAAGCATCAACCACCGAATTTGTTTTTGATGGCCTGAGTGCAGTAACCTTCAAATAGTGGTTCTAGAAATGCAAAGTATGTTGACAGACCATAATGGTGCCTGGGAAGTTTGGCGTCTGTTCTAAAATTCTAGTGCAGTTGAGCATGAGCCATACATGAGTTTTATGTATCTAAAAACGCGGGGCTTCAGTTTTGATGAAAATATGAGAATGCGGACGCAAATTTTTGGTTAGCAACCGTTGTTGTTGGGCATCAGCTATTCCTGTCTAAAACTGATCAAATAAAATACTCATAATTTTCTCACGCACTCCGGAATCGTAAACAGAGCATGTGTACGGTTCAAACTGAAATCCATGACAGCCGATCGGTGCAAGAACCTTGGATTTGTTTGCAGTCTTCAATTGCAAACAAATGATGTCAGAACGCGCATACCTCACAAGTTGGGGCGAGTACGTCTGTTGACATCACAAGAGATTGCCTTTGTATGTCAGAGATTGATTATGTTGACAAATTGTATTAAAAAGGCTTGGAATAGCTGACCCAACAATGGAACCACGAATATACTGCACGGCTGTTCACTTAAAACTGGGAAGCTTAATATACCAAGCCACAAGCCCCCGACTGCATGTTGTAATTGTAGCGCATGGCATTTTGCATGATAACTTAGCTAACAAAAGCCGTAATATCTTAAGCGCTAGCGTGTGTCAAAGAAACGCACCGTCACAAGACGCACATTTCCAGGAGTGTGCATAACGCAAGGTTTTGCGCGAACATCAAATTTATAGGGATGCGGTTTTTCGGATCGCAAACGTATTTCATTCTCGCAGCTTTTCAGGCAGATTTTTTATATAGGCGGGAGTAGTTGACTGTAAGTCACACTGATGTTCGGGTTTCATTGCAGTTGGATATTGAGTCTCATATTACAAGCGTTTCGCAAGCAACATGGATGAAAATCGTTGAACAGGCAGTTAAACTTACGACGTTTACTGCCCAAACTGCATCCAACGAACCATTGGAGCTGGAGAGAGATTTATTGCGATGCAAAATAAAACGACACGCGCAATTACGAAACGGTCTACCTGGTTACTTGCATTCGGTTTCTTTCTGTGCGCCGCACCCATTCTTTTGATCAGGTAATAAACGGAACTATTTTTCCGTGCAGATTTCTCAACCGGCTTGAATGCTGCGCTGGTAGCTTTAAATTGTCCCCTCATTCCCCTGAAGATGTGTTTGCAAATCTGAATGAAGGCAGATAATTTGCCATGCTTGATCTAGAAAAGGCTTACTTGCAGCTATAGGTTAAGCCAACAAGTAGAAAACATCCCAAGATAAACACACGTCATAGGTTAAAACAATAAACCGCTCGCCAGTTGGGGTCAAGACAGCACCATCGCTTTTGCAACAAAGCATGGATGCCATGCTGCCTGGGTTACCGGGAGTAGCGGTTCATCTAGAAACCATTATCATGATGATGGTAAACGACGATGAACTGCTCTAACATCTGGTTGAGATAATAGTGAGAGTTAAGAATTATGGATTCCACTTGCAACAATGTAATGCAAGCAGTTTGCGCAGTCAATCACGTTGCTGGGGTTTTAATTGATCAGGACGACCAAAGGCGGGATCCGGAAGACATCAAGATGCTAGACTGTCTGCCCACGCCAATGTACCTTCGAGATATTGATATTTCCTGGAAAAGCGGAGTCACTGCAGTAAATTGTTGCACTATATGCGTCATCTGTATCAACCCTTGAATCAGCTAATAACAAAGGATGTGGAATGGAATTGGGCCAGACAATTGCAGCAAGCGGTCAGGAATATGAAAACACTTTGAAAGCCGACCTACTACTCCAACATTACAATCCGTTACTTGCACTCGTCGTGACAACAGATGCCACTCATTATGGATTGTGGCGGTTATGTTACACTAGGTCTCGAAGAGTTCTGAAATAACTGCGCATGCTGCAGTAGATTTAACAGCATCCGAACACAATTTCACCAAATAGAAAAACAGGCACTGCTATCGTATTTGTTGGTTAGAATTTACATAAAGTGCTATACGGACAGAGCCTTACACACGTGAAAGATCACAAACAGCTGTTTGTAAATTTGGTTGGAAAAAGTGTATCCCAGCTTATACAGAGAGTCGACTTCAACCGCGGGTACCTTTACCAGTGGGATATAAATATAACAACCAACATTAGCGCGTGTAAACGCTCTATCCAGACTGATCTATAACACCAAGCGGGAACCAGAGGATGCGGTCACTGCAGCAATTGCAACCGATGCAGATGTCAGTTTCTCTTTACGCGATGCCGTTAGCAACTTTCTGGTAAGTGTCAAGATTTTACAGCAGATGACAAAACGCGTTCCGTTGTTACGAGAACTCATGACGTACGTAAAACGGTGTCCAAAGGCGGAACTCACGTAATTTTATGCGCCGCACAACTAAATTTTGGAAATTGAGTCTCGTGTGTTTTTTCCAGAGCGCATGGTGGTCCCAGTTTCTTCACAAACACGTCCTAAGCCATTCCATAAAGACCTTCCAGCAATTGCATGCATATAGGCTCTCACTCGGAGCTATGTTTTTCGGCCGTGGATGACTACTCAGTTAGAAGATATTAACGTTTCGTGTATTGCCGTTGCTGTTAAAAGGATATTACACTTCGGGCCAAATCCGAATTCTTCATGATTGCTTTTAGACGTGGATTTTGCCAGACTCGTTGAAGGTGTTACCTACTTGGTACTCGTGGACACCTATAACAAGTGGCCCAAAGACAGCGTTATGCGGAACACGTCGGCAGTCGGTCAAATTGAATTTTTGTGGCATAGTTTTAATCTGCATGTACTCCCAGAAGCAGATCACATCTTGTCATTATTTCGAATTCTGTGCAAAGAACGGATCTGTACACATATGCATTGTACCGTATCACCCACATACCAACAGGCAAGCGGAAATATTTGTGGTCACTCTGAAACGAGCGCTGCTGAAATCGTGGATGACGGAACCCTGAACGCAACTCTAACAAGGACATTTTTTGATTTCTCGGACCATCCCATAACACAATGTACCAGAAGGGAAGTCATCTGCTGGGGTACTAATCGGTTTGAGGCTGAGGACTATGCTAAGATTGTTGACACCTAAACGAACCGATACGCCGCGCTAATTCTGTGATGAATATTTAGAACAAAAGACGACATGGAGCACGACCCAGAAATTTCGGAGCTGCAGCCCCGCTATCTTTTACCTCTCCGCAGGGGCACACGATCAAGTGAATATCTGCAGTTCTCGTACGGCCTCGTGGTCAGGTGAGGTACGAAATCCACATTGTTTTTCAGGTATGGATCCGCTGTGCCAGGCAAATGAAGCCGTGCTATGTGGAGCAAACTGTGAAATCTGATGTTAATGAACTTGCTTTTGCAGAAGAGTTGGATTATAGTGAGGCGAGCGATATTGTCTGGCAGCACACACAGCCTTTAGAAAGTCCAGCTAATAAAACTGTAAGACCAAAATGAAGCATAAATTTCGCTCAGCGATTTAAAATAATAACCTTCGGAAGCGTTATGTTTACCCAAGGTGAACGCCTTTGTATTTCAACAGAAGGGCGGTTTCATAACGGGCATAATAATATTCACGTTTACCCCAACGTGTTGCGAGTTTACCTCACTCATTCCTATACATCCTTCCATCTTCTACGGTGCCCCGCCTAATGTTTCTGTTGCCTCATTTGCGAGAATCTTGCATTTACACTATCCCTTATACTTATTAGCTTTTGTGATACTCTGTAGTTTGCTCTTTCATGATGCATCACGTTGTTCCATCGTCCTTGTACTGACCGGCTGGATAGATAGAATATCAGGCTTGCTGCATAGCCTCTGTATATGCCAGGATTGGAATTATTTGAAACATTTGTACGCATGGACGCTTGGCTGCCGGTTAAGCTCGTGGCGCTAAATATTGTTTTGTACCCGGAGTATCGCGCGTGTTTTCTATAACGTTAGTGTGCGTAAGCATTTACGGACCGACGCAACCTAATCAAAGACACCCGGTGGGTGCTCCAACTGCTAAGTCAAGGACTGCACGATGTTTTCAAGCGCCTGGTGATCATAGCGATAGCCGCCAGGCAATTCGCGCTGATTTCCAGTCCTAGATTGGCGATCCAAACTTTATGAGGCCAAAGCAGGGCGGAACGTCGGACGTAGAGTGCGGGTTTGTGGGAGAGCCACACCGAAATTATCCGATTCAGTGACGGTCCTAGGGATCAGATTAGCAAAGCTGACCTAAAGCTTAACCAAAGCCACAATTAAGGTTGCGCGTCGCAAGGCAGCACAAAGGACAGTTGCTCCAAAACCTGTGTCAAACACCGTTACAGGATTTTCATGTCATATTGATCATGGCAACAGCCGCACGGTAATACGCGCCGAGTTTCACACCCTTCTCCGCCTTTGGACTGCTACAACGGTAAAAAAAGAAAATAACTACGTGAATATTACCGAACACTGAACAACAGCACAGGCTGCCATATCCCAGACTTTTATGACACCTCAAATTTTACCACCGAACTACAATGCTTTGTTATTACATGCGGGAGTGGTACCACAAGCACTCCCTTCATTGATACATTCAATAGAGGCGAACAATCTATTTTCCCTGTTCCTGCAGTTTGTACAGATTACACGAATGAATCATTAGCAAGGCAGGAACACCCCAACATTCTTACGTCAACCCACTCTTTTCAACCAGCAATACCAGTGATCCCGATTAACAACACATCGATTTGTTTAACTGCATCAGAGGCTACATCTGCCGCTTCATATCTGTATTCGCCCCATATACTACAAGTTTCTACCTCGCAATCCCAACCTTACCATATATCCTCAACAGCCCTCATAACACGCATTTACTGTTTTCCCTACTCCTGATCAATGCGAGATCTATCAACAAGAAAATTCACTTTCTACGCATGATTTCACAGTTGAATACTCCTAGTGCAATCCTGGTCACTGAAACGTTGTGATATACAAATACGTTGGATTCAACCTTAACGATCCACAACTACCAACTATTTCGCAAACATCGACGCACAAGGCGTAGGGTCAAAGGTAGTATATACATGCATCGAACCTTCACAGTGATGCCTTTGACCCGTAATGAGCTGAAAAACGTCCGGGAATCTCAATGGTTACTTATCACTATCACTTCCTACCATACGCTTCTTGGATGCATCTACAACCCACCGAATACTCCAACTTGTGACGTTATTATTTGGTCCATGTTACATTCTGCTTCAGTACCGTTTTACAAACAGCGAATAATGGTTGGAGACTTCAATTTCCCGAAAATATATTGGTCACCAAATCCATCATCGTTAACACACACCTTTCTTGTCAACTATCATGGCTGAAGGATGGACACAGTTGGTTACGGAACCTACTAGGTCCACTAGCGTACTTGATTTAATACTTACATTAGGAATCGTCGACGCAAACATCGCTCTGCTGTACTGTCTCCCAGGTAGTGACCATAAACCATTACAATACATTTTCAATATCAGAGCAAATGCTAACTAGATCCTGCTTCCACAATATTAAACCAAGGGAATCGATTGGACACACTTCCAACATTTGGTTCAAGCTGCCGACTGATATACATATTTCCCGTCCACCAATGTTTGCTTAACCGCATCACAGTGCTATACTTACTTCCACCACGCCATAACCTATCTTACTACACAAACTAAACGTGTTCCCTACGGCTCTAAGGATGCGAAAACGCTTACTCACTCAGAAAAGGAGAAATGTGATGATGAGATTTCATGTGACCGCAGATGTTCGACGATATTGCTAGTGAACGAATGGACCACTAGAATCAAACTTGCGTAAGTAATGAGAGTCAAAAGCGAGGAAGAAAGTTCTTTACGAACAAGTAAGAAAACAAAGAAAGTAGCCGCTATTATTCGTCCTAGAACCGGCTATAACTCTTCTTCTTTCACTGGTCTCTTAGATGAACATGATAAATCTTTGAGTGATCCACTTGCCATTTGTGAGGCGTTTAGCGCCATCTTTGCTGTCTCTATGATTTTTGAATCAGACCCGGTACCTGAATGCCGTTAACCCGCTACAACCAAAAGTCTAAGCGATGTCGAAATTTTTCTCAGCACTATTCAGCGGCTAATGAAAACTATCAAGTCTTCTTTTAGCTTGAATTCCGACAGGATCCCTTTAATTGCGATTACAGGCTTGGCAGAGCCTAAATTTATAGACAGTTAAGGCCACAATCGAGGTTGTGTTTTAACATGCAAAACACAGTGCAGCTGCCCCAAAACCAGATAATCAACTTCAAACCGCTGTGTTAAGCACAACTCATAGATGTAAATGACCTACTTGTCATGGTGGTTAACTTCAGGCAAAATGCGCTGCGTTTCACCCCAACTGTGGCTAGCTCTGGAGAAAGGCCCAAACTAGGACAAAACCGTCGGTTAAGGGTTACAGAGATGGGAGAGCGCCACACCTCAACCATCAATTTTGGTGACAGTCCCTGTGATCGTATTCACAAAAGCGGAGACACAATGGTGTTTGCGCCTCGTTATTCACGAATCACGGCGTGTGATACAAAACAAGAAAAGCTTTAACCGCTGTGTGCAGCACTACTCGCTCATCTTAATGGCCCACTAACCACAGCAATATCTACCATGCACTTCGTACTGATTTCTATTCCAAGCTGGGCTACCAATAACTGATATGTGCAAACCAACACTAATTCGTCGGTCGAGAAGTGCAGGCATGGTAGAGAGCCATACCGAAACCATCAACGTCAGTGTCTGTCCAAATAATCTTATGGACAGAGTCATATTTTACAGAAAACCGTAAGGCAATCATGCTTGCGTATCACAAGCTAACACACACAGCCTGTGCTCCATAATCCAAAAATCCTATTCTAACAGTCTGCAAAACATTGCTCACACATCTTATAGAAATATTGAACATGGCTATAGCCGCCAGGAAAAATACGCTTAGTATCGCAACGACTTTTAGCTATATTTAATGAGTAAAAATTAGAAAGAATCCGTCCGTCGTGGATTCCAGGGATGATAGTATGCCGCGCCCCAAACATCCACATCAGTGACGGTCTCAGTGGACGTATTGGCGGAAGCTGACTTACATGACAACCGAGGCCACAATCGAGAATGCACATCGCAACCCGGCACAGAGCGTAGTTGCTCCAAAACGCGAATATTTACTTCTAACCGCTGTGTCAAGCACTTCTCGCGGATCTCAATGGCCTAGTGATCATGACAACAGCAGCCAAAGATTACGCGCTGGGTTTCATTCCCAGTTCGGCTAGGTGTGCCTAACAAATCCAACCCGGCAAGAAACCATCGGTCGTAAAGTGCAGGAAGCGGAGCGAGTCACACGGACCCTACCCACTTCGCTGACTGTCCTAGTGATGAAATAATCAGGGGCTGAATTCAAAGACAAAGGTGGTCAGAATCGTGCATGCGTTTCGGAATCAAAATCAATAAGCTGCTCCAAAACATGAAAAGCTTTCTAACCGTTGTGCAAAGCACTGTTTGCAGAACCCAGTAGCTTAGTGATGATGGCTTAAGCCATACTATGAGCTGCGTTCCAGACCCAACTTCGCTACCTTTATTTGGTGAGTATAAAGCAGACAGAAACCGTCGGTTTTGGAATGCAGGGATAGGAGGTCACGCTAAAACTATCTACTTCTGTGACTGTCATAGCGGTTGTATTGACAGAGGCTGTATTCACAGACAACCAAGGACACTATCAAGATTGCTGGCCGCAATCCAATACACACGGCGAGTGCCCAAAAACCAGAAAATCTAATTCAAATCGCCTGTCAAGCAAAGCCAGCAAGTGTAAATGGCTAATTATCATAGCGCAAGTCCCAGGCACTATGGCCGTTTTCCACCTTCAGCTCTGCTGTCTGTATCTGATGTGTTCAAACCAGGAAGAAACCGTCGGTCGTATAGTGCAGGGATGGGCCAGAGCCAAACAGAATTCGTCCAATTTGGTGAAGGTACCAGTGGTCGTGTTGGCAGAGGCTAAATTCAAATTCTACCGAGGCGAAAATCTAAATTGCATTTCGCAATCCAAGACACACGGTGTGTGCTCAAATACCCGATAATCCCATTCTAATCGCTGTTTCAAGCATTACACGTGAATCAAACTGATCTAGTAATCATGGCGATATCCTCTAGGCAATATGCCCTGAGTTCCAATTTCAGCTCGAATATTTCCAGTTAGTGAACGCAAACCAGGAAGAAACCTTTGGTCTTGGATGGCATGGATGTGAGAGCCAACCAAAGCCAAACACACTGGATGCGGTCAGCGTGAATCTATTAGTTGAATGAATTTAAGTAAACCCAAGGAAGAATCAAGGTTTCCTGCTGCAATCCTATACACACAGCGGGTGCACCAGCGTAAGAAAACCAACCGCTGCGTCCAGCACTGCTCGCGGGTGTCATTGACCTAATAATCATGGCGACAGCCGCCCTACAATATGTGCCGAGTTGCAATTGCCGCTAGGCTATCTCCACCGGCTGAGTTTAAACCAGGACGAAACCGTCTGACGTAGGTTGAGGAAAATGGAGATAGCCACACCAGAGCCGTCTACTTCGGTGACGGTCCTGGTGAGAATATTTGGAGAGGCTACCATTAGATAAAATTGCGGATACAATCGAGATTGCTTGTCACAATCCAAGACACGCGACGGGCGTTCCAAAAGCCGGAAATCTACTTCTAACCGCACTGTTAAGCATCGATCGTGGATTTCAATGGATTATTGATCATGGTGGTCGGAGCCAATCACCATGCGCAGTGCTATACTCCCAGCTCGGCTATCTCCAACTGATTAGACCAAACCAGACCAAAACATTCGTTCACGGAGTGCACGGAATGGTGTGACCAACACCTATACCGATAAATTGGTGACAGTCAATGGTCTGTTGTTGGCAAAGGCGAGCCTCCATCTTAACTGAGATTGCGATTCTCAGTCCAAAACGAACAGTGGTACACAAAATCATGAAACTCTCCCAACCTGAGTGTCAAGCACATCCCGCGGATCAAAATTCCCTTCTGGTGCATGGCGATAGCCGCCAGACACCATGCATCGAGTTTCACTTTCAGCTCGTCTACCACGAGCCGATGATTACTATATTTGGTGATTTTTCTCTACTGTGTTCTGCAAACACGTAATAGATTAGGAAAAATACAATTACTGCATCAGTCATTTGGCTTATATATTATTCATACGACTGTTGGCAATAAGCATTATATGTGGTGAGTATTCGCCAGTGCGTTCTGCAACGATGTGGTCAATTGCGAACAGTTACGTTCGCTGCCTTCGGTATCCGTCTATTTTGGTCATTGAGATTTTTCCCAACCACTGCTTACACGTTTTCCAACTGCGTTTCATTTTGCCACAACTTCTGTTCCTCCATGTAACTACCTATACTATCACACCATTGCAACTGCTAGTCTCATTCGAAGGTTCAGCTCACTGCTGTTATAACTACACAACCAAATTCTGTTTAGTCGTGCTTGCATTGACATTCACTACTATCGGATGACATTGTCCCAGTATTTTACTGGTGTCCCTTGGCGCCGACAGCAGTTTCGCTGGTGAACATCATACTCCGGCTTCATCCATTATTACGGCTCTGTACTCCGTATCATTCCGTGGTTGCCATACACTGGTAGGAAACTGGGCTATGCACTGTTCACGAGGTATACTGCTAACAATTACTACTACGGGGCCACGAGGACAATACCCATACAATTATCTAGCCTTAGTGTTGTGGTTCTTCCAAAGCACTTTTGGGTAGTAAGGTTGAGCGACTGACATTTTGTTAACAAGTTCGGGCATCAACTAACCAACTAGTTAATCGCTGCCTACTTACGTGCACTGACAGACAATCGCCTATTCCAACGATTACTTACATCGGTCGCAGTTATTTGACTGGCACAGTTGCCATGCTAGGTTCCACAATATGACGACAACAGCACTGTTTTTTAATCGTTGTAGCTGCAACATATAAGCCGATCAATTGACAAAAAGTGGGACTATGTGGCTGTCATTTATAAATGGCCCCGGGTACAAAGAGAGCAGTCTGTTCGGAAAATGGTTACACTTGTTGTTGCCATCCAACAGCATGCAGCCGATGCTAAAAGCCATTAACCGTAGGCTGCCTAACGACATTCGCTACAAGGTCGTGCAACACGTCCGAACGCAGCAACGATGGAATACAATAGTTCGCACGGCTGGCCCTTTGAACATAAGCGAACATCCTCTTCCAGTGGAAAGAACCTGTATGTGCGGTTGCAACATGCTCACACTGAGCATGTGTAATAACGAACGCGGCACCCTTAACCCATGGATAAGTACGCACAATGGTAGCCACAATGTGTATTATGTACGTACATTGCACAAGACGATAGTATGGAGAAACGTACAGGTTCATCATAAGTGTTCCATTCGTTTTACGCTGCACACCGGGTATTTTCCCTCATACTTTCTTTCATCCCATTCGTTGATACCGTGGGAAGAAAGGTAAATCATATATGGACTATTATCTAGTATTATTCACGCATATGAAACCACCAGAGCCATGTTGGCCGAATTAACAGCTGGTTACACCACCGCACCAAGCTGAGGGCGGTTTGGCTTTAATCGGTGGACGTAAAGAGAAGAAAAACTTGCATCCGCGTTCATTGTTACATGGCAATGAAATTGTCGGTAACGTGGCATATATTTAACGATATCATTAGCGCACATGCAGCTAAGCAGAACAGGAAAAACACGTTGACATGTCGGGCCTGCAAAAGGCCACCAACTCATCGCGCAGTGTCATTCAAATATCTGTTCGCAGAAAATGCACCAAAAAACAGTTATTATGGGGGACTAGGGAAGACAGTTTCGATGATACCAACGCGTACAATACGGGCATTGAAACCAGTGTATTGTTCGCACCTCGTTTTCTTCCGGATCTTGTAAGTCGTATTCTGCGCATATATCTTCATCGATCACCAAATCTTGAAAAGTTAAATGGTTGGTTTGTTCGTCAGCTGTTACATTCC
Organism: Dicrocoelium dendriticum; assembly: GCA_944474145.2. Lineage (NCBI taxonomy): Eukaryota > Metazoa > Platyhelminthes > Trematoda > Plagiorchiida > Dicrocoeliidae > Dicrocoelium > Dicrocoelium dendriticum. Next base: position 417,845 of record OX104064.1, read on the forward strand.
GGGGTTCATGCCTTGCGTCGTAAACAGCGGCCGTCAGCTGTGCACCATGTAGAACCGCTGGTATAGTGCCTTCTTCATCCGAGCTTGCAATTGCCATATTCCATTCGTCGCCAAAGACCGCGTTATCGGTGGCCGACGTGACAATGCCCTCTGGCAATGCCGACAGATAGAGCTGCAGCGTCTAAGTTCAGAAAGGTGGACTCCGGCAGCTGGTTGTAATCAGGAATGTTTGTGCCCGTGACCAGGTGTACTGGAGGGGGAACGTGAACGGAGGCATTTCTTGCGGGCCTGCTTGTTAAACAAAACTCCGTTGCCACGCGGTATACAGAGCGAAGTGCGCTGGCTGCAGTTGCTGATACAGTGCACGCAGGTCTTTCAACGCCATATCCAAAATGGCACTCGGTTCTTGCCATCCGATTATTGGCGCGTCTAACGGCGCAGTTGAAACGGCAAATGCCCCATTATTCTCTCTCGTCTACCGTCGGCTGACTGGCAGTTTGTTTACAACCACCTGTTAAGCTGTGCAACAGGTGTCTGCATGGAAGTCCAAATCCGACGTTAGTTTTGCATATGCACGTACGGCTGTCGTGGTTTACCGTCTCCAGTCGACGATCGCTGAAAACGGTTGCATGCTCATTGCTGCTGAAAACCACAACCGCATACGTTGAACTCAAGTCAGACACTAATACGAAAATAGCGTACGGCATCAATCGGCGGCACAAGCGGTCTAACTCCGGAAGACCGACAATTCGGTAGTCGCGACAAGATGCCTCTGAGATCGCCTTCTGTCGGTTCCATATCAGATACCTCGCGCTCATCCGTGACACTCGTATGGCTTCCCACAATCCAATTCGCTCATTCAGTAGTTCCATCTTCAAGTAGCGATGCATGCACTCCAACATATTCGTGTCGTGTATGCCGTAAGTTGTAGCACCAGGCATCCCGCTGTTGGCCCATCTGCAGGCGTTGGGAAGAATGAAAGAACTGATATAGTGGAAGAAAGATTGACCATTAGTACGAATTAGTTCCAAATTAGATAAATATTTCTATAAGTTGCACGTGTACATCGAGGTGAAAAAACGTCTGAACGAAGTGGATTGCGGAAAACGTTTGATAACATTCCTACTTATATGAATGCGGAAGGAAAGGCGTTATGTAAAGCGTTCGCAGTGGCCAATGCACCATCGGACATGATGCACTTGACGCCAGAAGCACCACCTACAAAATCCATAAACGTGAGGATACAGGTTGTGACATCAGTCTCCGTCTCCTGCCAGAGAAAAGCAATGTCAACCGGCAGACGTTTTCGACAGCCACCGACTATAAGCAGTTCGTATAAAAAAAATATCTCTGCTGGTTAGTGGAGAAGGTGCTATCAATAAACAAAAGTCGGGAAACCGGGAGTACAGTTCCAGCATCTCGGGTGTGGAGTAGACGAATTGCGTGATCCAATTGTTTTCATCGTGCAAACACCGTGCTCGCCCTCCCTGGTTAAATTGTGATTCCATGTCCAGTATATATCCTAAAATAGTGCATGTTAAGCTACTCAATCAAAAAACACGTTACCTGGATGGTTGCGCCCGAACATGTGCCTCGCTTGTAGGTTGCTGACGTCCGCGTTCGTCAGGTATTTTCCGAACTTCGATCGGACATAGAACCGGATGTTGAAACATCGGCTTCGGCATTCAAGTATTGGCCTGATTATCTCCAGCTCTTCCGGATCTAACCGACGGTTTGAACTGAGCCACTTTAATGCTTCGTCTCTCAAAAGTTCGTGGTTACGTACCATGCTGAACGAAGTCCCCAGCCTAGCAACATTGAAATACGTCCCGCAATGTGTATGATCCAATAGTCTTCGTCTTTTGCCATCATTTGGATGGCAGATAAACCCTTTCCGTTGGCACTGATACTTTATCAGTGTCTTCTTGCCGGAGGCATCCGCTTTCGACGTTCGAACACTGTGGTATGACCCGGAGATTCTCTCTAAGCGCTTGATGTAGTGCACCAGTTCGTGGGCATTACTATACAAGCGGCTGCTCACACTCTCAACAAACTAAATAGCAACGCTAAGTGCCTATCCGTGCAGTGTTGCAGCACCAGTGCTGGTCTCAACGAGCGCATGGGCAGCAGCGGTACTCGAAGCCATAGCGAGGTTGTCGTGTCCAAAATGCATTCCTGTTGTATACCCGTTGCCAATGAAACCGCTAGAGAAACTTATTACTTATAACTTGCTACTCATACTTTTGTTAGTAGTGTGAATACCATATCATAGAATCGTTACACGCGACTGTCGTTGACAACACACCAAAAAGGTTCTGGCGATAGTGATATCCATTTACTAGTCCTACAAACTGGTGACCCCAATTCGCACGCGCGAATGTAAAAATTTTTCATCATTTGTATTTTTCGGTGAGTTCGTTACTTTTGCTCGATTGCGTACGTGGATTCAATGTTTTCTTGCGTAATTTTAACAGTTTTTGTTCATCCTTTGTCTTTCCAATTCACATTTCGAAAGTGGCATCTGAGTGGCTTCACAGCGTGAACATGCTTACTTTGTTGTTCCAAGTTTCACGGAACACAGTCCAAAGGTTTGGTTTGCATATTCGAGATCGAACTCGAAAATAAGGGCATTACGACGGATCGTCCGGAGTACAATCTGCTCATCCCACGCCTTCTTTCGTCGGTTCTGATAGTGGTTGATGACCTTCTACTCTGCACATCGAATGAGGCAAAGTATTAGATGATGAAGCAAGCAATTCTAAAAAAAATCGCAGTCCAGCGCAGAGCTCGATTTGAACAGCTCAATGGTCTCAAGCTGGGAGATCGCAAATCGTCGGAGTTTCGCTGCGAAATTCAGCGCATCGTTGGTCCCTTATACTTGAGCGAAGAAGAGAGAAAGGGACTGTGGTTTGCACGTCTCCCAGAGCCATTGCCGGTAATGCTGTATATGTTTCTGGATAGGCGCCTGAAAGAACTAGTTACCAAAGCAAACGCTGCGTTCGAACGTCTTCCGCAGCAGATGACCAGTAGCTCCGGTGACGTATTCTCACCGATGAAAACCGAGTCCCATATTTGCTCCAAGTCGTCGGGCCGATTTGACCCTAAAGACGAGGAAATTGCACTACTTCGCAGCAGGATAGCAGCAATGAAGACTTCGAAGCAGCGTGTGCCATGGCCAGATGCTGACCACGTTTTAGATACCATTCATTGCGGCTCGTCTGTTCCCGCATCGAGTACGTCTCATTGGACATGAAGGCGCAACATTTTCCCTGCACGTCCGCAATTAGATAATACGAAACCCGTCGAAGAAGTATGTTTGTGTCACCGCCAATATGGTGAAAGAGTTGGACGTTGTCGGGCTCCATGCATTAGGCATGACAGCCACTGCCGGGAAAGCGAATAGCCCGCATACTAGCAAGACCAACGTATCCATCAATAACCAAGCGAATCGCCTGTTTTACTTTAAGCATCGACATTCTTCCATCACGTTCCTCATCGACACCGGAGCTAATGTCAGCGTCATCCAAGCGAAAGCGAACGACAAGCAATCAGAGCCTACGTACAATCTGCGTGCGGTCCACAGTTCTTCGACAGCTTCATTCGATCAGCGCATGATGAATTTGGACCTCAATCTTCGTCGCGACTTTTAGTGGGTCTTCATGGTTGCATCTGCGCCCTTCGCAATTATCAGTACCAACTACTTCCGACATTTTGAGTTGCTTGTTGATGCTGGTCGCCATAGACTTTTAAACGACCGCACTGAAAAAGGGGTGGAAGGCGCTCTTACGAACGCATCGATAATCAGTCCCATTTTTCGAACCACCGATGTACCATCAGATTATGCGAACCTACTGTCTGAATACCCGCGACTGGTACGACCAACTGCAGAGCTTCCGCCAGTCACGACAGAGGTCACTCACTACATAGTCACTCGCAGTCAACCAGTTAATGCACGATCGACGGCTTGCTCTAGACTAACTACGTGCAGCACGAGCTGAATTCGACCACATGCTTCAGCTCGGTATCGTCAGACCGTCCAACAGCCCATGGGCGTCGCCTCTTCACATGGTCCTGAAGAAGGTAATGGGGGACTGGCGTCCTTGCAGTGACTATCTATCCTTGAATACGGTCACCACGCCTGATCGCTATTCGATCCCACACATCGTGGATCTCACCGCCAATCTGGCGGGTAAAAATATCTTCAGAAAAAGCGACTTCGTACACGCATACAACCAAATTCCGGTAGCCGAAGCGGACATAGCTAAAACTGCCGTGACGACTCCATTTGGTTTGTTCGAGTTTCTGCGCATGCCTTTTGGTCTAAAGAATGCCGCGCAAACTTTTAGCGCTTCATCAACCAAATTTGTCGCGGTTTAGACTTCGCTTACGCTTATCTCGACGACATTTTAATCGCGAGCTCTTCACGAAGACATTTCTTAATCGTTTATCTCAACACGGGGTGATGATCAAGGCAGAAAAGTGCTTCTTTGGTGTCGACTCAATCGACTTCCTCGGCCATCGTATCTCCCCTGCAGGCGTCGTGCCACTGCAGGATAAAATTTAAGCAACCATCGACTAACCCGAGCCTCATTCTTTCAAACAGCTTAGACGTTTAGATAGCCTTGTCAACTTTTGCCGAAAGTTCATACCAAACTGCGCGTCACTGATGCAACCTCTCACGCACCTACTCCGAGGAAAACTCAAGAAATTCGAATTTCCTGCCGCAGCACGCGCTTCTTTTAAGTCGCTGTAACAGGCTATCACCAACATAGCTTCTATAGCGCATCACGTGGCAGCCCCACTGTCTCTCAGTACTGACGCCTCAGAAGTGGTAGTCCGCGTTGTTTTGCAGCAACGAGTAGCCGACATGTGGCAGCCCCTAGCGTTTTTCTCCAAACGCCTACAACCTACCAAATCTTGCCACAGTATGTTCGGTAGAGAATTACTAGCCGTACACCTAGCGATACGTCACTTTCGACACGTCGAGGTATCGAGTTATCTCGTCCAAGAAACACAAGATTTGTAAGACATGACTTTATTCTAAGGAAGCCATACTGTTTCGTTCCAAACAAGTTGTTAACAACTAAGTGCTCAGATCTGACAACTATTAAAGACGAAAGTCAGTAAAATTTTAAAGAACCGACTAGAACAGAAAGAAGGCAGCGACTCAGAGGATGACGTGCCGGATATCTCCGTGAGTAACAGCAATCAGCGCGTGCCACATTCAAGAGCAAAGAACTGTGTGAATGATCTAATTAGCTACGGACTTTTGCATGGACTAGGCAACGATTTCTAGGGCCAAATTGGACTTTATCGGTGCAAAAGTAACTGGAGAAGCAGTGCAAAATAATGCATAACTGGCGTTGGATTGTTTTCTCAAAAAAATATAGAGCAGTGCCAGTTTCTCTAGCCACCCAAGTTCATTGTTTTGTAGAGAGCAGAAAACAAATCCCTTTGTCAGCCCCATCCCTTCCCGCTCACTGTAGGGATCATGTGGTTTGATGCGGCACAGTGTTTCACAAGGGAACATTACGGTCACAGTCAACACAGCAAGATCCATGCTTGTCCAACAAATAGATGTCCAGTAATCGTTTGAAATATTCCGCTGTTTGCGCACTGACGACTAGCTCAGGTAAACTGTACCAGTCATTCACTACACGAGTTGATAAAGTGACACCAGAGCGAACCCGAAGCCTCATTGGTATAAACAGCTTCAGATCATGGCTTCGTGTCGAAGTATTCCACAGAGACGAAAGAACTCTTGTATCCCTTCCCCTATCTCACCTCGGAGAATACGTCGCGTGTCAATCAGGCCACCACGGCGAATACGATTCTCCAGGGAGAACAAGTTCATCCTTTGAGGGCGATGTTAGTGACAGATTCCGGAGTGTCATGACGGATTTCGATCCCCGCCACTGAACCTTCCCTACCAGTATGCATCTGCCTTTCATGAGAGGAGAGGATGCTGGTAATCCGTACTCAAGAAGTGGTCGAACATGAGAGCTGAAGAGAAGTTGGAATATCTCTGGAGTCATCTGTGAAAAGGATCTCCCTATAGAAAACATGCTATTAGCAGCGGCAACTTTCTTTAGGGTGCTTTGAGTCGTGCGTAAGTTTGGCCAGACAGTAACTCCAAGCTCCTTCTACAAGGTTGCGTCCCTGAGCAGGAAGCCCCCAATATGCTAAACACCAAAGGGGTCTGGGGCACCAATTGGGAGGACAGATGCTTTACGTTCTAATTGTTAAATCATAGGTCGTGCTCTTCTGAATAAACACCTTTTGTGGTCTTTGGTTACAAGTATGCATTTTATCCTTTTTATCAAGTTACAATTTAAGTGGTATGCTGTACAATAATTCTATGGTTGTTTCTCTTTTGGAAAAATTGCAATATCGGTTAATTGCCCACCCCGCTTGATTACACACTGTTGAAATGCCCCGATGGTAAGCAATAAAGCGGGTTCGACTGTAGTTATCTGGGCGCTACAGTACCAAAGCCCAACAAGTGCGCAATAAGAGGAACTACGAGGCCGTTTAGGATTGGAGAAGAAGTTACGGAACAACGATCGGCCAGATCATGAAGGGTCAGTTGCGAGCAAGTCCAGGGAGCGCTAGAGAGGCCCTTGTACCATACTCGATAGGAAAGGAGCAAACTTGCAAACCGACAATGGAGGAACGAAACGCTGGGCGAATGCCTCCCTTCTAAAGCCATGGTACGAGAGAAAAAACAATTTCGAGAAGGAGTGGATGCAAGGCAGCGATAGCCAACGACTAATCGGAGACCGGAGACAACAAAATAGTGATGGTAGGAAATTACCAACGGGTGCAATAGATGAGACGAGATACGGCAATGCGGGCCTTGTGGATCGAGCAGAGAAGGGATCACGAGCGACGTCTGATAATGAACCTGGGCCCAAGACAATGGAGGAGGTATTTGTCGACGATGCGGTGAATCAGAAAAATACGCCACTAGCCAAGCCCACAGAACGGAATGCAGGCCGAGTGATGCAACTACGGGAAAGCAAATCGGGAGCTTTCGTATCACATTTAGCTGGTCAGAATCAGTTATAGTGAAGCGGAGACATGGGATGACAACATGCAAGGATTGTTCCCAGACTCAAGCTCGTAGGGCACATGGAATGGCCCGTCTCCCAAATCCTCATCCACGGTGCGTCGTGGGAAGGAAACACGTTCCATGTTTGTACGGGTTTGCGAGTAGTTAATTGTGCATTGCTGTGGCAATACACGCTCCGCCTCCCCCTTTCGCGTCGTTCTAGCTATAATTGGACCAACCTGTAATCTCGCATCTGAATGGTCGCATTTCTAACGTTTTGCTGTAACGCGCTTATGTGCAGTCATAGTCATACAAACGTACCCTTGTGAACCTGGGCTTCTGCGTTTACGGGATACAACAACCCAAGGAATCAGGGTCCAACCAGGAAAAATTTAAGCAATACAGAAGCTGCCGTCTCCTAACGACGTGAAGGGGATCCATCTTTGAGACGGATGGTGAATTATTTGAACTGCTCGTTGCTAAGGATTGCTAATATCATGACGCCGACCAGAAAGACAACTCTCAAAGGAGTGAAGTGAAGTTGGGGAATGTAACAGTGTACCACATTTGCAAGTAGTAAGCATCTTGTCAACAACACGCGTGTACTCGGATATCACGATCCAATGGTACATTGTGACAGCTAGAACGGAATAGGCGCTGTTCTCTTACAGAATGGAAAACCTTTGAGTTTTCGCAGTCGAGCACTCATTGTGACGGAACAGCGCTAAGTGTTCACAGCAGTTTGCGCTACGGTGCGTTACAACAATTACACTTTCGGAGAACAACTGTTTGTACCGACTACAAATCGCTTGTATCGATAGCCAGTAAACCATTCATTCATTCATTATACACGTTAGCTGCAGGTGGAAAACACCTCAGCTATTGTGCAGCACTCCAAAAGACAAGGAGAAGAAAAAACAGTGGCATGACGGCTGAGTCTGCAGTAACGGATGGACATGGTTCCGGAGAGATAACAGTCGGCTATCGTGCCGCAAAAAGTTATGTTATGCCTAACGATTGCGATCGTGATTGGAGGGTTAGGCTAAGCAGGAGGGGGATGGACAAAGAAAAGCACAACACGAACGCCGCTGGGGCCGGCTCCTAACCATATCAACAAGTGTGTTCAACCAAACGTGTGCATCATCCTTCGGACCGCAGCCAAGCAGTCGGGATGCACCAACCGACGCTAACTTCCAAGTGAGGGTTTTCATTCCCCGCGACCAAGTCATCGCATGGCCTCCCCATTTCCTCTTCCAACCACACGCCCGGCGCGCAAACTATGAACGTCGCTGGAGTCGGTGTGCTAGCATGCGCAATACATGGCCCAGCCATCGGAGCCTGGTGCGTGATATAATGGTGCTGAGCGGTTCACTCGCTCTTCCTGCACCAAATACACGAAGCCGAACACGCTCATTGCTCACGCGGTGCTCCCACCAGACATGAGCTAAGCTGCGAAGGCGGCGATGGGCGAATATGACGAGCCTCTTTATGTCTGTCGACCTGATGGTCCAGGTTTCACAACCATATAGGAGAGTTGAACGGACGGCTGCGTTATAAACTCTGCCCTTCAGGGCGAGAGTAATTTCGCGTCTGTGCCACAGGTGGCGGAGATTGGCAAAGGCACCTCGAGCTTTTGCTGCACGTCGTTCCTCGTCGTCTTCAGCGTATGCTCATCCGACTTCAAGAGTGCGGCGTGGATATTGCATACACGCCTAGTGCACGGATGTTCATCGCCGATACGCTGTTAAGAGCTCGTCTACCGGTAGCTGAGTATAATCCGGAAGAAGTCGAGGCAGTAAACCTAATAAAAAATCTGGCCGTGAAAGAAGATCGTCTAAAAGAGATAAGACGCCACGCAGAGGAAGATTCAATGTTTTCAGCTTTACATGAGGTTATTCTAAATGGATGGTCAGATACAAGAAGCATCTATCGAAGGAACTAGCACCTAAATTAATTATTGGGATGAACTCTCTGTCCATACTAGGTTGTCGTACAAGGGAAGTCGTATGACGATCACGTTATCGATCCGCGAAGAAATGCCGAGATTCGTTCATCGCGCGCACCTGGGTGCAAACTATTCCAGTACCCAAGCAAATCAATTAATCTTCTGACTAGGAATGACTGGTCAACTCAGGGATCATGTGTCGAACTGTGAGGTATGCCGCTCACACGAAATCCGGCAGACGAGGGAACCGATAATGCTGCATGATGTCACTGATCGTCCGTGAGTTGAGACCGTTGTTGGAGGGGAAAGCCAAACGAGGAGGGACAAACAGACTTACAACGCAAACGCCACTGAGGTCGGCTCTTAGCCACGTCAGCGAGTGTGTTCAATCAAACGTGCTCATCGCCTTTCGGACCCAAGCCCGGCAGCCAGTGCACACCAACAGCTCGAAGTGAGGGACTTCCTTCATCTTGACCAAGTCATCGATTGGTCTCCCCTCCTTCCCTTCCATCCAGACAAGGGGCGCGAAACAACGCACGAGACGAGAGTCTGTGTGTTGGCATGCGCGACACGTGGCCTGGCCATCGGAGTCTGGTGCGTGATTAATGGCCCTGAGCGGTTCAGTTGCTTTCATGCACTAAATAAGCGACGACGAACACGCTCATTGCTCACTAGGTGTTTCCACCAGATATGAGCTAAGCTTCGAAGGCGGCGATTGTGGAATGTAACTGGCCTTTTCATGTCGTCAGATCTAGTAGGCCAGATTTTGCAATCGTACAGTAAGGTTAAACGGACGGCTGCATTGTAAACTCTGCGATAGTGTTGGCACGCCGTCGACACAGGTGGTGATGGAAAAAACCGCTTCCAGCTTTCGCTATACGGTTCGTGATCTCACCCTAAATCCCACAGGAACCCAGATACATAAACTAATGGACGATTTCTAGCTGATCACCACCAAGCACCAGCACAGGAGTGGACTTTGCCAAAACGTGGAGGAGTGCATTTATAGGGTAAAAGCATGGTCATGTTGGATCTCCATAGGGAAAATGATGGCTCGATGATGTTTTCTGTAGGAGACGGTTTATTTCGGAACGAATGAAAGTATCGTCAGTGGGACTGTGCTGTCTGGACTTCGTCACTATGGGCTTGCACTCCGGTACAAGATTACGGAAGAGTAATGGGACTTCAACTTTTGCGCTGACAGACAGAGGAGGTTTCTTGCCACCGAACGGAATCTCTAATTTCGCATGTAATTGAAGAAAATAGTGCCCGAGCAAGACATCTGAGCACAGATTCTGTAACGCGGAAAGTCTAACGTCTTGCTACACGTCTTCTTTGTATATATATTGCGATGCCCTGCGGTGCATATCTCCACTTGAGTTGAAGCCATGGATATGTGCGTGCGCAACGGAGTAATCTTCCATTTCACCTTGTGAACAACAGTAGCAGAGACGTAGCTTTCGGAACTGCCAGTACCGATCAGCGCTTCCTGTTCAAAACCGTTAATCTGTATCCTGGTGATAGCTCGCATTAAGTAATCGGGGGCATCTGCGATCGTAGAGCAAGAAATTAGTGAAGCTGCCTGAGTAGTATTCTTCTTGGATGAATTTGACAAACAAGCCTTTTAAATATGTCCATTCTTACCACAATTCGTGTAGACTGCCTAGCGAGCCTGACACTACACGCAGATGTCGAGTGAAACCACAAAAGTAGTACTTTGCGTTCGATGCAACGGCAATGTATGGTGATGGTGACGATGGAGGCGAAGGTGAAGATTTGGCAATCAAGTGAGGTGACTCGGGTTTGTTGGACATTGATGCGCATGGTGGGGAAAACAAAGTATTATGTTAACATTGTGAGTGCTGGTGTGCCATTTCCAGGGACCTCGCTAAAGCAAATGCAGTTTGAAAGTTAAACCCGCTGTGTTCCAATAAGCGCCGTCGAATCTGAGGAGAGCGTAACCCAGTAACGAAGGCGTCGCGCATAGCGCCATCACAAATTTCTTCCGCGCTGACTGCCTTGAAGTTGCAGTCCTTAGCAACGACTTTGAGTTTCTGGGAGAATTGGACTAAGTTAGATCCGCTGTCCTGTTTGTTAGGAGCTAAAGGTGGCCCGCGAAGACTTCATTATTAGGCTTGAAATAAAGGCTCACAAGTGCGTGTATGGCTTCGTTTAAACTGGTACTCTCATTGATATACTCCAAGACTGATGGGGCTATGCAGCTCACCAGGATTTTTCGCATAGCAAGATGGTGTCTTTCAACAGACTCCAAAAGATTACAAAATGTATGGGACTAGTGAGCCCACAGCCATTGTGCATCCTGAGCGTTGGGATCAACGTCGAACCAGTCTGGTCAGAGAAAACGGTCCATAGAGATTCTTTCACAGACGAATAAACTGCAGCATGATAGAACGTCAGAGAGAAACCAACGAGTAAAGAATCAAGACCTGGAAATTCAGGCTTATTCGTCTGTAAATGTCGACGAGAGACGAAAGCATTAACAACAGGGAAAGTGTATTGGCAACGATAAATATGGAGAGGAATAGTACAACATCCAGTACGAGTGGCAATCCAGAATGGAACCATGCCACCTGTAACTTATAGCAATGTGTTCAATTCGGGTCCATCACTGGCCAGCTACAGGAGGACGCCAAGTGACACTTCGGCGTCCACTGTGTCTAAATGCAATGTTACTAAGAAACAACTGGTGCTCCACACACAATTGCGGTAGGTCCTCGCTATTGTCAGTCCGTTCGGAGTTAAGCCCATAATTACCACCCAGCTGAGCTTCTGAAAAGCTCAGACGCCCTAGTTGTGTGTTCATATCCCCTGCAAGTACTATAATGTCGGAACTAGCAGCACTGCGTAGTAGCGCGTTCAGTTCGTGATAGAATGTGTCCTTGACAACATTTGAACTGCAGTCGGTGGGGGCATAAGCAGAAAGCACAAACAAACAGCGTTTTGCACTACTTCGTGAATCAACCATAGCTGATGTCGTCAAACGGGCTGCACATAAAAGGCTGTTGACCTGAATCCAATCAACCAACAATGGCTCAGCCTCGGGGCTTAGAATGATACTTACACCAGCTTGACCCGTGAGTGCTGAAGCTGCGTCTCAGGATGCGTGCAACTAATAACGAGAGGATAAGCCGGGTGCAGTTAATTTAACAATCCCATTAGGGGCATTGATCCTAGTTTCGGACACACAACACACATCAATACGCAGTGTGTCCAAGGTGTGTGCCAGTGCAGCCTGTTGACCTACTTGTCTTAGGATGCGAACGTTGAACGTCGCTATGGAAACGGGACAGCGTGGCCTTATAAGAGTCTGTTGCCGATAGGCGTCGCGAGATGGCTACAGATGGTTCTACTCCAGTGGCGCTTCGGTTGCTGTCATTTAAGCCGGGAATTCTAAAAGGAAGGTTAGTAATGGCGGTCAGGATAGGAGTAAGATAAACAGGTGGAAAAGAAAGAAGGGAGGCGCCAGCAGTAGCATGTTTTCGCTTATCCACCATGTGGTATGCAGCAGATAAGACGACCCATGATAATCTGCGCCACGGCTGATGCAGGAGGAAGTTTATGTTTGAAGAAATAGTCATGGTTGTATGTGGGCTGAGAGACTGCCAGAGCGCTCAGACCGAGACAGGAGGACGATCAGGGATCTCGTCCAAAGCCTTTGGCTCAAAAGCCTGTCCTTAAGGCAGCGGGGATTTGGCAATGATTTAGTTTTACAGAAATGGACCCGCAGCCTGGAGGATCAGGAGACTGAGTTTATCTGACCTCTCACCATTGATCAACCTGGTAGGAGTAGCTTTCAAGGTGCCCCAGTATAGCTGAATGGGTCAAGGTCCAGTCGCGTTACGAAATGACTCCAGCAATGGCTGGGAAGCGACGGAGCTGACAAATGACTCTCTATCATACAAGGATCGACGAACGTATATGGAGTCTCTGGGCAAGCAGACATTGGAAATCGGCCGAATAAATACGAGCAACCGAGGGCAGGGGCACGCGTCAGCAGTCAAGGTCAGGATGACCGCCAACGCCCGGTTCCTACGGGGATTAAAACAACATGGCGTTTCAGGTTACACTAACAAACCAGTTAGGTCCATAGGCTGGTGACGGTTGTATGGTACGCCAGGCTGAAGCACTAGACAGCGGTCACGCTATTGACGTGCTTCAGGTTGATTTCTGGAAAGTCTTTGATACTGTCCCACATCTACGACTCACAATAATGTTGAGTTCGAATGGGATATTTGGTGGCGCCCTTACATGGATGTCTGCTTTCCTAGAGGGGAGACAACAGTGTGTATGCATTTCGCTTAGACAAGCTGTTCTTAGTGGCGTTCCACAGGGCTCAGTTTCACGGCCGTTGCTATGCATAATTTATAATTATGACTTATCCCCGGAGCTTGAAGTACCGTCGTTAGTGTTTTCTAATGACCGTAAGCTCTGGAACACTGTGAATATACTCGGGGCCTCTGAGGCAATTCAGTGCCTTGGATTGGTCAACCTTATGGCTGATGCCTCTAAATCAGGCGAAAGGTTCTGTCCTCCGCATTGGAGGTGCTAGTCCCCTCACGCGCTATGTAGTTGGTGGAAGGGAAATCCATGTTGTCACTCAGCAGCTTGATCTAGTCGTCGGCCACAACTCAGTGCTTCACTCTGGGGACAAGTGGAGGAAGGCCGCATGTAGTTGGCTCCGTATGATGTGGTTTATTCGCCGCTTCTTCGGTGTTCAACGGCCGATATTTTGTGAAGCTGTTCTCAGCTTTCGCGCGACCCCGCTTAGAATACAGTATCCAGACTTGTCCACTATGTCTGTTAAGGGACAAAATGGAACTGGGGAGGGTTTGCAAGTGGGTACAAGTTTAGTGCAGGGTTTACGGGGGCAAACGTAGCCCGAACATTTGCTTATCTTGGGTATGTACTCAATGTACTACAGGAGAATTAGAGGAGACTTGATCCTCACTTGCAATACCTTAACGGGTATGATCGGTTCAGACTTTTCCTGGCTATTTAGTCCCACCATGCTGCCTAACCTCGTATGTTACCAGTTGAAGCTGCAGACTGCATTCTGACCGAATAAGGAAGGGAACTCGTTTGTCGCGCCGTTATTGGATGTTTGAACGCGCTTCCGGATCACGTCGTTAGGGAATCTACGCTTGCGGGTTTCGAGCGTCAGTTAGACCCTGTTGGGTGCCAGTACCAAACCAAAGGATAAGTATTATCTTATGTATAATTTCATTGCTGACCAATTTTACATCATCTTTTCTTGTTGTAATGCTCCTTACATCCGGCTCGACACTCGACTACTCTGTAAGTTGTCGCGCTAACGGTTGATACTGTCTCGGTTCATCCGTCCACGTCTTTTGTAGCCCATCAAATATAGTACGCTGTGTCCGACTTCAATTACCTTCTGATTTCCGCGCTCGATTACGCTCATCGCCTCAGACTAGTATCTACTAGTCCTACAAATTGGTAACGCCGATTCGCACGCGCGAATTTAAGCTTTGTTCGCCGTTTGTATTTTTCGGTGAGTTCGTTCCTATTTCACGATTTAATTCGTGTACTTATTTGCTTCTTGTCTAATTTTATTAGCTTCATCGTCCTTTTGTTCATCTTCACAACTAGAAAGTATCATCTGAGTTTCACACCATAGACACGCTTACTTTGGCTGTTGCAAGTTTCATGAAACAGTCCAGAGGTTTGGTTTGCATATTCGAGATCGAACTCGAAAATAAGGGCATCCAGACGGACCGTACGAAGTACAATCAGTTCGCCCCATGCCTCCCTTCGTGCGTTGTGACGCTGGTTCGGGACATTCTACTCTGCCCATCGAATGAGCCAAAGTATGAAACGATGAGGCAAGCAATTTTAAAGGAGTTACAAGCCAACGCAAGGGGCTTGAATTGAACAGTTCAATGGTCTCAGGCTGGAAGATCGCAAGCCGCCGACATTGCTCCGCGAAATTCAGCGCATCGCTGGTCACTTATTCTTGAGCGAAGAAGGGATAAAGGAGCTGTGGTTTGGATGTCTCCCAGAGCCGTGCCGGTAATGCAGCCCATGTTTCTAAAGAATTAGCTACTAAATCAGACGCTGCGTTCGGACGTCATCCGCAGCAGACCACCAGTAGCTTCGGTGACGTATTCTCACCGATGAAAACCGAGTGTCATATTCACTCCAAATCGTCAGGCCGATGTGACCTTAAAGAGGAGGAAATTGCGCTACATCGCAGCAGGATATCAGCGATGAAGGCGTCGAAGCAGCGTGTGCTACGGCCAAGCGCTGACCATATATTGGCCACCGTTCATTGCGGCTCATTTGTGCCTGCAGCGAGTAGGTCTCGTTCGACACGAACGCGCAACATCTCTGCACGTTCTCAGTTAGATACTATCAAACCCGTCGAGGCATTAGGTTGGTATCACTGCCCAAATGGTGAAAAAGCTAGATGTTGTCGGGCACTCTGCACTAAGCACGATTCAGCCGCTTCCGGGAAAGCCCGCATGACCGATACATCTATCAGTAGCAAAACAGGTTGCCTGTTTTACGCCAAGGATTGACGTTCCTCCATCACTTTCCTCATTGACACGGAAGTGGAATTCAGCGTCATCCCGGCAAACGCGAACGACAAGCAGTCAAAGCCCACGTACAACCTGCGTGCGGCCAACAGTTCTACGATAGTTTCATTCGGTCAACGCATGATGAACCTGGACCTCAATCACCATCGAGGGATATCATGGTTGCGACTATACTCTTCGCAATTATCGGCATCGACTTCCTCCGCCATTTTGGGTTGCTTGTTGATGCTGGTCGCCAAGGACTTTTATACGACCGTACTAAACTAGGGGTTGAAGACGTTATTGCAGACGCCCCGAAAATCAGTCCCGTTTTCCGAATCGTCGACCTACCTTAAGATTATCATCGCAACGAGACTGGATCTTAACGTGGTGGGATGGTTTGTGTACCCCTGTGATCCAGTGAGCTAGGCTGGGTAGCACTTTCAAATGCCTTCAGAGCCACTCATACCAGACAGGTCAATGATTAAGGGTCAGACCAATTCAGTCTCACAATCGCCACGCTGTCTTGCAGGCAGGCTATTTAGCCAAAGGTTCGGGGTGAAGTCCCCTGAGACAACTCCCTATTTCGGCTTGGGTAGTATCACCCACTGAAAAAACCATGGACTGTTCAACTGCAGTGTCGCACTCGGCTGTTTTTGCTCCCGCTAGTCATTCACCTTCACAAGCCACCTGTTCATTTGTTACCAATCAGTATTATCCGTTACCAAATGATTCTTGCTTCCAGGATTCCACTCCGGATGGTTCCGTCCACACCCAGACAGCTCGTCCAGGCGCACTCCTTCGGCCTCGATCTTTCTTCCGTCTGGCATGCTGGTCTTGCGCGCCCCCTGGAATCCCTCGCCATCCATGTTTGTTGTCTTTCCGAAGCGCGCTTCCAAGATCCAAGTACTTTGATTGAGTTGAGATCTCCAATCGACCACGGAGCCATATTTCACCTACGTCTATCTGGTGAAACAGAAGCAGCTGCGGCGGGCTTGGCTGGCGTTGGTGTAGCGCCAAGTAGCAAATCCGAAGCAGCCCTGTTGGGCTGGTTCCCGATTAATAACCGACTGTGTGAAGTTCGGCTTCGGGGATCATGCAAGATAAACCGGTGTCGAGAGGAGAGACGCAACTTGTTTTTGATCTCAGCTTACGCTCCAACTGACTGCAGTTCCGACGCCGTCAAGTACGACCTCTACCGTGAACTTCATCAGTTCTTGAGCAGAGCGTGCAAATCGGATATTGTTGTCCTTGCTGGGGATCTCAACGTATCGGCTGCTGGCATGCGAGTCACCTCGGTGGTCATCATGCACTCGATGAGAGCCGCTCAGATAATGGAGAGATACTTCTCATACTGTGCGAAGATAACCAGCTTTTTCTCTGGAGCAACAAGTTTCGGCATCCGATGTGACGTTCCGCTACTTGCCGACCCCCTTTTGGGTCTCAATCATGTTCTCAGATTGATCACATCGCAATCAGTGTCCGATGGAGGGGTAGTGTAAAGGATTGCAGATCCATCTGGTCCACTTTCCTTGACTCAGACCATGCTATTGTCTGTGAGAACATCTGCATGAGTTTCGGAGAGTCCCCGAGAATGAAGCGCTGTAAGACAGACATAAATAAACGATCTAGTGCTTCGGCTCAACAGAGTTATCAAGTTGCACACAGTTGCACATTTAAGTCGCTTACGAGGCACTGAGAACCAGGCCCCTGAAGCCGCACTGATGATGTTGCCTAGTCAGGCAACGAAACGTCTGCACAATAAGCACTCAGCTCGGAGAACAGGTCAAAACCCGAACGTTGGACGTGCAAGCAGAGAATCATAATCTTTTCCGGACAGTAAGTCTGTGGTCTTACTCAGCACCCTATGAAGACCTGGATCTCCACGCGCTCATTGGATTCATTTGAACGCCGCAGGAATATCCCAGCGGAGTCTAATCACGATGAAGTGCGCCGTTGTCAGTCGGCAGCTCAAACAAAGTCTACGCAGTGACCGTGAAGCCTGGTGGTCCCAGCGTGCTTCGGAAATGGAGGCCGCTGCCCTGTCTGGCAATACTCGCAAGCTCTTCCAGCTCATTCGATCCACTGGCCACAAAGCCTGGTGTCAGCGTGAGTACATGCGAAGCGGATGGTTCGCCGATTGCCAACTTACAGAGACGCTTGAACCGATGGGCCGAACATTTTCATTCCCATCCCTCACCGCCCACTTATATCCCTTGCGAACCCAGCTGCCCGAGCTGGGTCGTTACACTTGACCCACCCAGCGAAGCGGAAGTTTGTCTTGAGATTCGGCACCTAAGACGCTTGAAAGCTGCCGGCTCAGACGGACTTCCTCCGGAGCTGTTCAAATAAGGAGGCTCAATTATCATTAGCCAGTTAACCTGATTGTTATACAAAATCTGGCATGAAGAAAAGGTGCTTTCTTCTTGGGGCGAGTCAGTTATTGTCCCGGTTTTTAAGAGTGCTCGTAGTTCATGCACCAATCACTGGGGGATTAGTTTAATTTCGGTTGTATCCAAGCTATTGGCATCCATACTACTCCGTAGACTATCTCCCATTCGCGAATCGCAGTACCGGGAAGAACAAGTTGGCTTCCGACTTGGCCGCGGGTTTGTGGACCACATATTCACACTCCGTCAAATCATGGAACACCGCCACCATTACCATAGGCCTACCATGGTAGCATTCCTGGACATCCGTGTCGCATTCGACTCGGTTGTTCGACCTGCACTATGACGTTGTTTGCTAAGGAACGGTGTCCCGCAAAAGTACACTGCCATCCTACACGAAACTGTATTCCCACATCTCTGGCACAGTGAGGGTGTATGGAAGGCTTTCGTCATCCATCGCTGTCATTATCGGTGTACGACAAGGCTGCCCTCTTCAATTTTGCGATTGAAGATATCCTGTTGAGATCAACATCATCATCAACAACAGCAGTAAATAAGCCATTTGGACTGATGCTTCGCTGCCATACAACCATGATGACCTGTGGAATAAAGAATAATAAGAGGGAGAGAAGCGGGACTTACCTGAAAACCTCAATGGCCTAGGCAAACATTCAGGGTCAAGGCGCTTACAGCTTGTGTAGACAACATACCGTCACAAACAGCTGGCTATCAGGCAAACATAAGGTGGCATCGGGGAGACAGCTTCTTTGCGGATTTCATTGCACCGCGTCATAATCAGCCATTACCCCGGAGATAAATCAGCAGCAAACAACTTTAAACAGGCAATCCGATTAGTAGACGGCAGCAGCGCGCCATTGGTGTCGGTTGCGAGCCATGTCCTGTAAAGTTTCGAGCCAAGCACAAGGCGAGTCACGTGGACTCCATCCAGAAGGCGAGAAAGACCAACGGCACCCAGTTTGGTCCTGTCGAGAGCTCTAGAGGTTTGACAAAATACTGGTATGCAGCTATTACCGAACAATCAATCGACTTAGATTATGTCCATGATATCGCCTTACTTGGTAAGGACTCACAGTATGCAAACCATTCTAGATCGCTTAGCGATTGAGGTATCTAAGTAGGGAAGGTGTTTTTCACCGTCAAAGTATGAAGTGCTGCTTCAGGATTGGCACTCAACTGTTCCCGTGCTCAATGATGAAGGCACACAGCTTGAGCAAGTGGATACCTTCGCCTACCTTGGCCACTGTGCGTCTGCCAGTAGTACCAGTAAAAGGGAAGTTTCTCTTCGCATCGCCAAAGCTCAGACGGCGTTTGGCAACCTGCAACAATTGTGGCCTCGCCGAGATACCTCCCTCTTGGTAAAGGGTCGTGTTTACAATGCCACCGTTCGGGCGGTGTTGCTATATGGAAGCGAGTCATGGCCAGTTTGCGTGAACAATATGCGCCGGCTCTCCACTTCCGATAACGGATGCTTGAGGAGGATTGCTCGTGTACGGTAGCAACAACACATTTGCAGCAGTTAAGTAAGGCGTCGTGTCTTAGGGAATGCGAGTAATCACGTCAGCAAGCTGATTATGCTGTGACAGTTAAGATGCCTCGATCATGTCCTGCGTATGTCAGGTGAGCGTTTGCCCTATCGCGCTGTTTGCTCGTGCAGGACTCAAATGGACGAGACCACGTGGTGGTCCACCAACCACCTGGCGACAGCAAAGGAAATCGTTAACTTCACGTCTCGCCACTATTGGATGCACTCGTCTGAGTGGTTGGAGACCAAAGGACGAGGTGTGCCGATGCCTGGAAACAATTCAGGATATGGCTCGTAATTGAAACTAGTGGAGGATGTGTACATAACTGCTTAGAATTGGATACTTAATGCTTAACGATTAAAAAAATTAAAAATGGCACGTGCAAAATAACAAAAAATGCTCCGTTATTTATCTTGCGGCATAATGGCTGAAGTGTGTTGCTCACCTTCAGTTAATGTGCCATGATGCTGATACGGAGGCAAGAACTATTTTATCGTGGGGGATTTCAATGCACCAGATATCGATTGGAATTTCCTTTGTGATCGCCCATCCGACCACTTCGATGCCGCTTTACTCGAAACCGTCCTGGATTGCAACCTACTTCAAAATGTCATGACACCAACTCGAATTTTCCCAGATCAGACACCGCACATCCTAGACCTTGTGCTTACCTCAACGCAATCCGACATCACGAACCTAGCTGTTATCGAGCCCATTGGCAGAAGTGGTCACTGTGCTGTTTCGTTCCAGTGGACTCGTCGTTTCGCTGTCCACAGCCAAGGTAGCGACCGTCGGAATTTCTGGCGTGTAGATGCACTTCGTTTGAAAACGGCTGCAAGCGTTGTAGATTGGAGTATCCCTGGGCACCTTAGTGTTGATGATGAGGGGAATCTTTTGTACTGCAAGCTGATGTTCATCGAACAGATGGCCCCTGTCTACAAGAGAAGATCGTTTCCTAAAGGCCCACCTTGGATAGATTGCCAATTAAGATCGCTTATGAACAAAAAGCGCAAAATGTGGAACCGTTTTAAGCGAACACGATCAGACCTCGATTACTCTCGCTATAAAACAATCAGAAATAGTTGTACTTTACAGAAACGGGAGGAACGTCAACTATACGAATTGTCTTTAGCTACTCTTTCCAAGACCACATCCAAAGGCTCTTGTAAATCAAGCGAAGTAGCAGAGCCGGCAGTGGCATCGCTGCCTTGTGTTCCCGTGAGCATGTTGCCTGAGCTCACGAAGACACAGAAAAAACAGTCTTTCAGTTAAGCAATATTTCTCTGTGTATTCAACAGAAACGTCCCCCTGACAGCTTCTTGCTAATCCTTCATTGCTACAGCACTTGGATATTAACGCTGATTTTGTACCGAAGCTATTTCTTAAATCCGTATTCTTCGCCTGGCCTAGATGGTTTATATCAATTGTTCCTTAAAACTGTAGCCGAGCACATTACCGCACCTGTCTGTCAGATATTCCGTCTGTCTTTTAATACCGGACGTCTTCCGGATGCCTGGAAATCAGGCATCAACAAGTCTATTTATAAAGGAGGAAACCGACAAGATCCAGCGAATTATCATCCTATTTGGCTATAGCAGTGAAAACTGGTAGCTCAGGTTGTTCAGATGGCTGTTGAACTGTGCGCTGAGCTTGGCAATTTTGTTGCAAACGTTTCGTCACCAATCGAGGTGACATCATCAAAGCGTAGTGGAGTGCCATGCAGTAGCGTAGAGGAGCCTCGGTGAGAGTGCGCACTCTCACCGAGGCTCCTCTACGCTACTGCATGCCACTCAACTACGCACTGATGATGTCACCTCGATTGGTGACGAAACGTTTGCAACAAAATTGCCAAGCTCAGCGCACAGTTCAACAGCTATCATCCTACTTGTTTGACATCTGTGGTGTGCAGTTATGGAACGGGTACTAAAACGAGCGCTCTGTCTCCATCACGAAAAGTTAGATTTTATCTCTTCTGCCCAGCATGGATTTCGAAGCGCTCGCTTATGCATCACAAAGTTGCTTGTATCAAGGGAGAAATGGGTGAGATCACTAGATGTTGGCAAACGACTGGATGTTGTGGTTGGTGATTTTAGCAACGCCTTTGACAAGGTTCCGCATGAGCGGCTTCTCTTCAAACTCCGCGGAATTGGCGTTACTGGGAACTTCCTCTCCTGGATCTCTGATTTCCTGGATGGTCGCTCTGATCAGGTAAAGGGTGAATGATACGCTTTCTGATCCTTTTCCTATGACAAGTGGTGTCCCGAAGGGTTGTCCTTGGCCCTGTACTTCGCGAGATTTTCAACAAAGACCTCCCGTCCGAGCTGCAGACGGAAGATTTGATTTATGCAGATGACTTTAAACTTTGGATTGAGGTATCTAGTTTAGACTACATCGTTCAGTTTACGACCGATATACGACATGTCTCAGGTGTGCACAAGCCCGTCGCCGACGCACTTTCCTGAATGCCAACGACTTCCGCTGACGCCCGCACCACTATCGACTTAGCAGCCATGGCCACAGCGCAATTCAATGATTCTGAGGTTGATCTACTACGCTGGTCTCCCTCACTGGAAATACGACCCCTCCCACTGACATCATCAGAAAGAACTATAATTTCCGTTTTATCTCTGGGTATGCCGCGCCGTCGTCCTAAGCGAGTTTCGACAGACCGTGTTCAACACGTACCACTGGTTGTCTCATCAGGCGTTCGTGCCTCGGTTAAACTTATAACTACAGGATTCGTTTGGCGCAATGTCAATCGTGATGTTCGTACTTGGGCACTTGCTTGCCTTCCGTGTCAACATGCGGTGCAAAAGCACATAAACAGCCTATTAGGCCCGTTTCCAACGCTAGACACACACTTTCACCAAATGCAGGTCGACCTCATAGGTCCCCTGTCGTTTTCGAGAGGCTCAGTATACTTGCTGCCGGCCGTTTCACCAACTGCCCAGACACCATTCCAATTGCGAACTGCTCTTCGAAAAGAGGAGCAAAAGCATTTTTAGAGCGCTGGGTAGCTCAGTACGTGCCCAGAAAACGGTCTACTTGCACTCACGTACCGTTTCGCGCAGATAGCGTGCAACAGCCTTTGTAGACATCAAACCCTTCAAAGTAATCAAGCAAACAAGCGAGACAACGACAAAACGCGGTGGCCGAAACGAAATCGTCACCATCGACCGTCTAAAATCATTCTTTGTGGAGGGAACTACCTCGCCTCCATCGTCTAGCAATGCTTCATGCGACGCTCCAAAGTTGGGCGGATGCAGTGAATAACGGCCACGCACTGGACGTACTTTTCGTCGACTTTTCGAAGGCATTTGACAAGGTACACCATTTGAGCCTATCACAAAAGCTGACCTACGGGGTAGCTGGCTTGTCGAACTACCTCCTCGTGGTGCCA
The DNA here is from genome assembly GCA_944474145.2 of Dicrocoelium dendriticum. Lineage (NCBI taxonomy): Eukaryota > Metazoa > Platyhelminthes > Trematoda > Plagiorchiida > Dicrocoeliidae > Dicrocoelium > Dicrocoelium dendriticum. The sequence continues at coordinate 440,732 of OX104064.1, forward strand.
GCTGGGTGGTTCGGGTGTACCCCGTTCCAGCAAAGTGTTCGGCGACAATGTTCCACCTCGGTGGGACATTGTATTCCAGCAGGTGTGCTGACTTCATGGGGAGTATTGGGCCCCTGGTTGGTAATCTACCAAACAAAGACGCATGAACTGAACATTCAGTCAACGCCTCCCAATGGGCGCGATTCCCTAAATTCGCCACGCTGCCTTGCGGGTAGGTTATTTAACCAAAGGCTCGGGGTGGAGTCCCCTAAGTCAACTCCCTACTTCGGCTTGGGCAACCGGGTATCTCGCAAAACCATGGACTGTATTACAACGTGCTCATCAGCTGCTGTTTCTGCTACTCATCTTCACGCGACTTCATCACACGCCAATTGTTTGTTTGTTAACAATCCTCACTTTCCGTTACCCGATTCATGTGCTCAACAATCTGGCTGCGATTCCGATTGCGCCGAAGACCAAGAGGTTCAACCTATGGCTCTCCTTCGTCCCCGATCCTCGTTCCGTCTGGCGTCCTTCAACGTTCGGACACTCATGCAGATTGGACAGCAAGCCGGTCTAGAGCGCACTCTAGATTCCCTAGACATTGATGTCTGCTGCCTTTCAGAAATCCGATTGCAAGATCCCAGCACTGTGCTTACACTGACATCCCCCACTGACCACGAAGCCAGATATCACCTGCGTCTTTCTGGAGATCCAGAAGCAGCTTCAGCGGGTCTGGCTGGTGTAGGTATAGCACTAAGTGACAAGGCCGACGCGGCACTACTGGACTGGTTCCTTATTAACAGCCGACTATGTGCAGTTCGGCTTCGGGGTTCGTGTAGAATCAACAGGCACCGCGAAGAGAGACAACTTGTTTGTGATCTCCGTGTACGCTCCAAATGACTGCAGTGGCGACTCGGTGAAGGACGAATTCTGCCGGGATCTACAACAGCTCTTGACTAATGCTAAAAAGTCGGACGTCGTTGTCCTTGCTGGGGATTTTAATGCACGGGTTGGCCGCTTGTTACCATACGAACGCCACCTTGGTGGTCATCACGCGCTCGATGAGAACCGCTCTGATAACGGAGAGAGACTTCTCACATTGTGCGAAGACAACCGTCTGTTTCTTTCGAGCACTAACTTCAGGCGTACGAAGAAGCGTTCCGCAACGTGGCGTCCCCCTTCTTCAACACAACCGTGGTCTCAAATTGATCACATTGCAATTAGCTTCAGATGGCGCGGCAGCGTACTGGACTGCAGGTCCTTTTGGTCCACCTTCGTTGACTCAGATCATGCTCTGGTCTGCGCGAAAGTCTGTATGTGTTTTGGAGGATCCCGAAATACGAAGCACCGCAAGATTGATGTAAACAGATTAACCGATTCCTCTGTCCAGACGAGCTATTAGTCTTCATTGGCATATGCACTCAGCTGCAATCCACCGCAAGAAGTGGAACAATACTGGACTTGTATACGGAAGGCAATGACCATTTCCGGACAGTCATGCTGCGGCCTAACTCGACGCCCGTTGAAGGCTTGGATCTCTGCTCGTTCTCTGGAGCTGTTCGAACGCCACAAAGATATCCCGGCGGAATCAGATTACAACGAGCGGCGCCGTTCTGCCAACCGGCTGCTCAAGCAAAGCCTACGCAAGGATCGCGAGACATGGTGGTCTGAGCGTGCTTTAGAGATGGAGACGGCTGCCCTCTCTGGCAACACTCGCAGGCTTTTCCAACTCATTCGGTCCACTGGCCTCAGGAAACCTGGTGTCAGTGAGGTCATTTGTGAGGTGGATGAGTCTCCGATCACCAACCAACAGAGGCGTATGGACCGTTGGGCCGAACACTTTCACTCGCAGTTCAACTGGCCTCCACCATCCATCAGTACATGCAGTACACGTTGTTGTCCACCCTGGCTCGTCCCTCTGAATTCACCCAGCGAAGCGGAAGTCTGCCTCGAGATTCGACGCTTGAAGCGCTTCAAGGCTGCCGGCTTAGACGGACTTCCTCCGGAACTATTCAAGTACGGCGGTGTGGCGATCATTAACCAGCTGACCGCACTGTTCGCAAAAATTTGGCATGAAGAGAAAGTGCCTTCCTCTTGGGGCGAATCAGTCATTATCCCGATTTTCAAGAAAGGCGCTCGCACTTCATGTGCAAATCATCGCGGGATTAGTCTTATTTCGGTTGCCTCTAAGCTATTGGCATCCATTCTGCTTCGCAGGCTATCCCCAGTACGTGAATCATACTACCGCGAAGAACAAGCTGGTTTCCGTCCTGGCCGCGGATGCGTGGATCAAATCTTCACGCTCCGCCAGCTCCTCGAACATCGCCACATTTATCACAGGCCCACTATCATTGCATTTCTAGACATACGTGCCGCTTTTGACTCCGTTGATCGACCTGCTTTATGGCGTTGCTTACTAAAGAACGGGGTGCCAGAGAAATATACCGCCATCTTACGAGCACTTTACCTTCATCCATCCGGCAGAGTGAGGGTCTATGGCAAGCTTTCCTCACAATTCACTGTCAATAGCGGTGTGCGACAGGGTTGCCCTATGTCCCCATTCCTCTTCAACTTCGCAATCGAAGACGTTCTGTCGAATGCTCTAGAAGGTTTCCAACATTTTGGCTTAGCGCTTCTACCGGGTGAGCGCGCGACCGACTTAGATTATGCTGATGATATCGCCTTACTTGGTGACGATCCTCAGAGTATGCAACTCATTATGGATCGTTTGGCGGTTGAAGCATCTAAGTATGGCATGAGCTTCGCCCCATCGAAGTGTAAAATACTGCTCAAGGATTGGCTTTCACCTGCTCCCGTACTCACTCTCGAAGGTGCACAACTTGAACAGGTAGATAGTTTCGTCTACCTTGGGAGCTGTGTTTCTGCTGACGGCACTATCAACAAAGAAGTTTCTCTTCGTATCGCTAAAGCTCGATCAGTATTTGTCAATTTGAGGCACTTGTGGCGTCGTCGCGACGTCTCATTCTCACTAAAGGGCCGCGTCTACAGCGCATCAGTTTGCTCGATATTGTTGTATAGGTGCGAGTCCTGGCCGATTCGCGTGGAAGACATGCGTCGTCTTTCCGCGTTCGATAACGGTTGCTTAAGGAGGATCGCTCGTGTTTGGTGGCAACATCGAGTAAATAGTAATGACGTTCGACGTCGCATCTTGGGGAATGCGAGTATTCCCTTCAACAAACTGGTTTTGTTGCGTCAGTTGAGATGGCTCGGTCACGTCCTTCGCATGACACCTGAGCGTCTACCGCGTCGCGCTCTATTCGCTCGTCAAGGACCTGGCTGGAGGCGACCGCGTGGTGGTCAGCCTTCTACATGGCGGCAGCACATGAAATCGCTGACGTCGTGTCTAGCCGCTGTTGGATCCGTACGTCTTCCAGGATGGGGACCCAAAGATGAGGAGTGCCAATGGCTTAGCACTCTTGAAGATATGGCCCGCAACCGGAATCAATGGAAGAGTTGTGTACAGTATTGTGTTGATTCACATGATTAATACTACAAACATTAAAATGACAAAACAAGAACAAAAGCGGCGTGTGAAAAACCAACTAAAAATGTTCTGTTCTACTTTTTATCGAAATGTTCTATTCTTCCTGCGGCATATTAGTTGAAGTGTGTTGCTCACCTTCAACTAGCATGCCACGATGATTATGACGCGTTGAATCTTGCTTATCTGTTGATCTCCATGGTTTTATACTGGCTCTGTGTCTAGTTAATAGACTGTTGAGAATACATACATACACACATACCTAAGGGGTATCTGGCCGCGCCATTCATTGGGTGACTGCCTTCTCGGGGGGGGGGGATAAAGAACAGTGTGTACGGGTAGGCCGGGGCCTATCGTTTAGGCAGTCTGTCCTCAGTGGCGTGCCGCAAGGCTCGGTCCATGGACCGCTGCTGTTCTCTGTCTATGTGAATGACCTATCCGCGGAGCTTGAGGTACCGTCGCTGCTATTTGCTGATGACCTGAAGCTGTGGAACATTGTCCACGTTTCTGGGGGTTCCGAAGCTATTCAGCGATCATTGGATAAGCTTTGGGACTGGTCTACTTTATGGTTAATGCCCATAAATCAAGCGAAGTGTTCCGTTCTTCGAATTGGAGGAGGTTGTCCTCCTATGAAGTACGTGGTCAGTGGGGTCGAACTCCCCCGTGCATCTAGCCAGATTGACCTAGGAGTCGTACACTCTTCGGCTTTACACTCCGGCGACAACTGGAAGAAGGCCGCAAGCAGAGGTTTCCGCATGCTGTGGTTAATACGACGTTCCTTCGAAGTCTTGACGGGCGGCATCTTTACGAGGCTGTTCTCGGCTTTCGTTCGGCCTCATCTGGAATACTGCGTCCAGGCTTGTCCGCCCTGCCTCGTCAGGGACAAAATGGAGCTAGCGAGGGTTTTACGAGTGGGTACTAAGTTAGTCGAGGGACTACGGTGACGGACGTACTCCAAGCGTCTACTTATTTCGGGAATGCATTCAATGCACTACCGAAGGCTTAGAGGAGACCTAATCCTAACCTACCGTATCTTAACTGGGAAGGTTGGTCCAGTTGTCTGTTCTACGCGGTCATTCCTTGAAGCTGGACAAACCGCGGTCCGATCGGATTAGGGCGGAAATCCGGCTGTCACGCCGAGTTATCGACTGCTGGAACATGCTTCCGGAAAGTGTTATCAGGGAATCTACGGTTAAGGGGTTTGAGCGGCAACTTGACGCTCTTGGGTGGCAACACGAAACCTTTCCCTTTTCCTGACTAACTCGCATCTTCGTACTTCGATTTTCTTTTCTCTACTTTTCTTCACGCCTTGGTATTATTTTCTTATTTAAGTGCACTTCCTTATTCTGTACCTTCGATTTCTCTTCCTATCCTTTGCTTACTTCACGTGACTGCCACAGCAGGGACTGCTAGGGCAGGAAACGTGGGTATTAACTGGTTGGCCAGGGTACGATACGGGTGTTCCGTTTTAGATCCATAAATAACTGAGCACTTCATGAATTCCTGGCTCAACGATCCACTCAAAATGGAACACTCACGGGATTCTCCTATCGTTCCCGTCCCATCTGAACTTGAAATTAACCGCACCGATAAGCAACATCCCAATGTATTTGAACTAGATCACGATCCAGGTCTATAAGTATCAGCCTTCCGACATCTTCCGAACCTAGTCTCGCCGCCCACGATCAACCGCCGTGATCGGGAGATTCAGATGGACTGAAACGATAGGAAAATCCCTTGAGTGTTCCTTCTTGAGCAAATCGTTGAGCCAGGAAATGCTAAGGTGCTAGTTCTTGATAGATCTAAAAGGAAACACCCGAAACACTCTGATCAACCAATCTAAGAGGATTGCAGGACTATAACGAAGCAAACGATAAGTCCTTACTTTCATATTTAAAGTATTAACTATTTTACTATCCTTATCATCATTATTGTTATGTTGATATCCCCACCAACTATCCAACGGAACTTGTTAAGCAACGCTTCCTAACCCGGATAAATTCATTGTTCATACACCGATGTTTGTTCTACATGGTTGGTTCCTTATTGTACTCAATCACATCTGAGACATAAGAGCGCTACGTTGCTCACACAATTCCATTCTCTTCCACATAACCCATAAGCTAAATATGACAGAGTTGAAGTATCTCGTCTACAGTTAGCAATATGAATGGATTCACCGTTCTATACCTCTAAGAACGAAGGTAAACATAACCTCAGATTCAGATTCACATTCAGAAGGACTGGAACGATAGGAAAATCCCTTGAGTGTTCCTTCTTGAGCAAATCGTTGAGCCAGGAAATTATAAGGTGCTAGTTCTTGATAGATCTAAAACGAAACACCCGAAACACCCTGATCAACCAATTACTGCCCACCTTCCCTGCACTAATAGTCCCCGCTGTGTAGGTTACGTGAAGTAAGAAAGAAGTAGAAAGTAATTGGAAGATAAGTGGGAATGAAAGTCATTAAAATGAAGGATAACACCAAAGAGTGAAGAGAATGACAGAATAAGAACTAAAACTTTGAAGATGGATATGGCTAGGAGAAAGGAAAGGTTTCGTGTTGCACCAAGAGCGTCTAACTGACGCTCGAAACCCTTAACCGCAAGTTCACTGACTACACTTTCTGGAAGCGAGTTCCAGCGCTCGATAACTCTACGCGATAACCGAGTGTCCGCTCTGATCCGGTCAGAACGCGGCTTGTGTAGCTTCATGGGATGACCGCGAAGACAAGGCAACCTAGCCGGGCTAAATAGTCAGCTCAAGTCCGGTCCAACCTTCCCTGTTAAAATGCGGTAAATAAGGATTAGGTCTCCTCGAAGCCGTCGGTAGTGCATTGAATACATATCCAAGCTAAGTAGACGCTCGGAGTATGATTGCCCCCGTAACCCCTCGACCAATTTGGTACCTACTCTCAAAACTCTCTCGAGCTCCATTTTGTCCCGAACAAGGCAGGGCGGGCAAGCCTGGACGCAGTATTCCAGATGGGGCCGGACGAAAGCTGAGAACAGCTTCACAAATATGTCGGCAGTTAAGACCCCGAAAGAAAGGCGTATTAACCATAACATTCCGAAACCCCTACTTGCGGCCTTCTTCCAGTTGTCACCCGAATGCAAAGACGAGGAATGGACGACGCCTAGGTCTACCTGGTTGGAGACAAGGGGGAGTTCGACCCCACCGAGTACGTAGCTCGAAGGCGGGAAACTTGCTCCTATACGAAGGACGGAACACTTAGCCTGATTTATGGGCAGTAGCCACAAAGTAGACCAGTCCCAGAGTCTGTCCAGTGCATGCTGTATGGCCTCAGAACCCCAGGAACACTTACAACATTCCATAGCTTAAGGTCATCAGCAAACAATAGGGATGATACCCCAAGCTCTCCAGGGTGATCGTTTACGTAGATGGAGAACAGCATCGGTCCAAGGGCCGAGCCCTGTGGGACACCGCTAAGGACCGCTTGCCTAAAGGATAAGCTGCGACCCACACGTACACCCTGCTCTCTTCCCTGCAAGAACGCAGATACCCAGTGAATGGCGCGGCCAGATACGCCGTGGGACCTCAGCTTTTGTGATAGCCTCAAGTGGGGTAACTTATCAAATGCTTTCGAGAAGTCTACGAAAAGCACATCCACTACGTGGCCATTGTCCACTGCCTCGGCCCAAGCTTCACGAGCAACCAACAAATTCGTCAAACACGAAAACCCCTTCCGGAATCCATGTTGTGCACTACTGAGTAGATTAAATCTATTCAGGTGACATTCCAACGAATCTCTCACCAGCTTTTCAAGCAGTTTGACCACGATGCTAGTCAGACTAACTGGCCTATGATTGGCTGACAGACTCCTGTCGCCATTTTTGAAGATAGGACAGATGACAGCCTCCTTCCATTCGGAAGGTAATGTACAGCTGTCAAGTGACTTCTGAAACACCATCGGCAGCGGTCCACTTAGTTCCCCCGCCAACTCATGCAGAAGCTTTGGGTGAATTGAATCCGGTCCAGCTGCTTTGGAAGGGTTCAGTTCTTGCAGCAGTTTAAGGACTTGCGTTTCCACCACAGTAAACTCAGCTAAATAAGAACCCTCAGGTACTCTGGGGACAAGTTCAACGCGGCCTCAAGTACAAAAGCCCCTGCATACTCTTCCACAGGTACACGAGCCTTATCTGAGTCCGCATACGCACGAGTGCCATCGGCCCGCATCAAGGTTGGGATTACCGAAGTTGAACCACAGCATCTCTTGACATAAGCGAAGAACTTCGGATTTTCCGAAGCTCCATCAGCCAATTTCTTTTCGTACACCAGCCGAGCTTTCCTTAAGTGTTGTTTACACCTATTTCTAGCCTCGCGGTATCTATCATAGGTGCTAATTGATGGAGCCGCACAGTAGGTCCTCCAGCACCTAGAACGCTTCTGGAGCAGGTACTTGCCAGTGGTATCTATCCACGGCGGCCGCGCTCGTGTCTCCTTTCTCCCCGCAAGCGGGATGTAGGGAGTAGACACTTCCGTGAGATAAGATTTAAATTTGTCCCAGGCCGCCTGAACCGTATCAACCAAAGAGATTTCGCAACGCATCCCAGCAGCATTGATACGCATTGCCTGATAGTTAGCATGCCATATGCTTGGAAATGGCTTAGCAATGCTCTGGTGACGCGTGGTCAGAGTACACCTGAACGATAAACAAACATGATCACTAGCACCTAAGGAAGAGCTGTAAGTGACGTCCCCTACGAAGTCTAGTGACTTGGCAAACACTAGATCCAAAATGGACGGGAGTTGGGCGTCCATGTACCTAATGGGGAGGTGCACGAACTGATGCAACCGTACTTGCAGCGTAAGCTCAAATGGGTACGCAAGCCCGTTCGCTTTTCCGACTATGTGGTGCGTAAATACTTTTAGGTTTGTAAATGTAGATATTTACCCCGTTCTAATTGATTAACGTTAGGAAGACCAAAAAGCAAAACTTGCAAAAAAAAACAAAAAATTTACACATGCGCGCAGATAATTTGTTCGTTCTTTTTGGCGTGTTTTTCTGCTTCCTCGTCTATACATGCCCTAAGCCTCCACTATGATTAACTGGCTCTCACGAGCAATGTTTTGGAAGATCGTCGCAGTCAACAAGTAGCCGGACGCGAACGCGAGTAGTCATAGCAAGTGGCCTCTCCCAAGCGGAGGTTGAAGTACTGTCGGCCTTTAACTGTGCTAGCCAGATTTTGAAGTCTGACAATCCCGAAATAACAGCCCGCCGAAATGCACCCTGCTCTGCAATCAATAAATAATAAATAACAAACGGCAGTAGACTCGGATGTCCGACAAACTCCCCTTTGACACGAACGCTCGCTCATTTTTACACGGCACGATTTTGCCCAACAATGTCCGATTACCCAGTCATTTTTGACTCCGAATGCTTCCTTTGTTCGGCATTCTAGGGGGGACTCTGTAGCGCCTAAAAGATAATTACTATCCTAGGTACAATTTCATTGCTGACCAAGTGTACATTACACTTTCGTTGTAATCTTCCTTACACCCAGCTCGGCACTCGACTACTGTCTCGCTTCATCTGTTCACCTTTTTTGTAGCCCATCGAATATAGTCCAGAGTCCGACCTCAACTTCCTTCTGATATCCGTGCTCGATTACGCGTATGGCCTCGGGGCAGTATTAACTAACCGACTTGTATCTTCAGCTATCTGTTAGCTTTTTCCTTGTTCTTCTCATACCTTGGTATTAGCATTATTTAAGTGACATGCCTTTTTTGTTGTTTAGCTTATCCTTCACTCTTTCGTACTTCACAGAAGGGATTGCTGGGTAGAAAATATGGACAGTAATTGGCTGTACAAAGTGTGATGCGATCTGTTTTAGTCTTTTCAACATCTCAAACCCATCAAATCCAGCGCTCCCACTTGGAGGAGGTTTCTATAACGGAGGCTCAAGTGCTCCGGCTTCCGAGGCAATTAAATCCCAATAAAGCTGTCAGTGGGGATGCTATTCATACCAAACTTTGGTACGAGTTGGCTGATGAACTTTGCCGTCCGATTACGCAACTGTTGTGAAGTCTCTAAGAGGCTGTTCTCTACCCACGGACTGGAAGGAGGCTATTGTTTGTCCCATTTTTAAGAAACGTGATAAGCACCTCCCCGGTCAGTTTAACGATCGTGTTGGTCAAGTTAATGGAAAAGCTCGTGAGGGACGCTCTCGAAGGACACTTGAAAGCGCTCGGGTTGCTTAATCCTTCTCAGTACGGCTTTCGTAAGGGGTATTCTTGCCTTACTAACTTGTTAACGGCTCGTGAACACTGGGCCGAAGCCGTTGATTGCGGGAAGGCAGTGGACGTGATGTTCATTGACTTTTCCAAAGCTGTTGACACCGTTCCACATTCGCGTCTTTTGTACAAGCTGAATTCCTGGATCAGGCTTACGATGGATTTCAGCTTTCCTAATCGGAAGGGAAATGTGTGTGGGTGAGTTCAAGCCTGTCCTTCCACCAATGTGTTCTCAGTGGCGTTCCGCAAGGCTCGGTTCTTGACCCCCTTCTCTTCACTTTATACGTTAATGACCTACCTGATGAATTGGGTGTGCCATCCCTAATGTTTGCGGATGATTTGAAACTCTGGTTCACGATAGACGATCCGATTGGTCCACTGACCCTACAGGGGGCTCTTGCTAGACATTGGGGCTGGTCAATTTTGTGGCAGCTGTCCGTTAATTTAGCGAGATGTTCCGTTATACGCGTTGGTCCGAATGACCCGCCGACGCGTTATCTGCTTGGCGGCAACGAGGTACCGCGAGTCCAACTCCAATCTGACCTCGGTGTTTTGCTGTCATCGACTTTAAGTCCAGTGGACTGTGGACAACAGCTGCCTGCAAAGGTTTCAACATGTTGTGGATGATCCGCAGGTCATTCGGGAACATAACTAACGACATGTTCGTTCGGCTTCTGTAAGGCCGCACTTGGAATACTGCGTTCAGGCTTGTCCTCCATGCCTGGTTCGTGATAAGATGGCAGTTGAACGAGTCCTGCGGTCGGGACGAAAATGGTGCACGGATTAAAGAAGCTGAAGTACACAAAGATGCTACGTAAGTAGTATGTGTTTTCCATGTATTACAGGCGGCTTCGGGTCGACTTGGTCATCACATATCGTATATTGATGGGTCAGATTGGCCCTGATTTGAATGGACTGTTTCGCCCAACTCGAGTGCCAACCCTTCGTTGCCACTCATTAAAGTTGCATAAACCCGGTCTAACCGGGTTTGGGCAGCGTTTCGGTTATCGCGTAGTCATAGCTTATTGGAACGCACTGCCTGTAGACGTCGTGATGGCACCGACGGTGAGAGAGTTGGAGCATGGACTTGACGCTCTCGGTCTGCAGTCTTCCTCTTCATGTCTTAAACTTTTCTTCGTCTACTACGGCCTACGCTTCTTTCTCATACTAACTTACATCTTAATATTGCCTACGAAATTCGATCAGCCTTATTCTGTTTCCTTTCCTTTACTGACACTGTTTTCTTTTATTCTTCAAGTGGCCGGCACAGCGGGGACTGCTAGTGCAGGGCACGTGGGCATTGTTTGGTTGAGCATGTGGATCGTGTGTTGATTTGGCTCTCCTTTGGCACACCAAGGCACCGGTTTCCCTGTTGGATCAACGACGTTCCCAAGTGGAACATTCGCGGGATTTTCCTACTGTTCCGGTCCCACTTGTACTTAACGATATGCGAAAATAGGAACATTCAGGGGATTACCCTATTGTTCCGCTAACAAACGAAATTGTAGTGATGGAGCTGACAAAGTATCTCATGTTCTCTATCACCTAATGAAACAACGAGAGCAGAACTTATAGGTCTGAAGGCACTGCGAACAAATGATAAAGACAGGGGGCACAGACGAGCTGACGCCACAATGCAACTTGGCAAGGCGACTAAGTTCAAGTTCAGGTGGGACTGGGACTATAGGAAAATCTCGTGAGCGTTTTATCTTGAAGGGATCGTCAGGCCAGAAATTAAGGGCCGTTCTTGATGAACCTAAAACGGAACATCCGCAACCGGTTCAAGACGAGGAGAATGGTAACCGAGCAATGTAATACTCATCGCATCCCATCTTAGAGCATGTAGGAATGCCGAAAAATCAATGAAAACTACAATGTACCTGAAAGCACAATTTCTATTACTTATGCAATGAGTGTGGACGCAGTGGAACTGTCATACTTCCAGTTTGGTGGGAGCATGCGACAGGTTTTGTAGTATCTGGCAAGTCGGTGAATTCGGCTTTCGACTAAAATCAATCGAAACTTGTTGTCTTTGTCTTTGCGATTGCGGCCGAGATGTTTCCGGATCGAAACAGCTTTCTTCACGAGTTGATAAAGATCCTCTGGAATGGATGGAGCCAACCCCTTCGCTTTCAGAATACGCAATATTTTGTTACCAGCTAGCCATCTAACTTGAGCGACTCCAAAGCTATCTCTGAGGAAAACACCTAAATGTGATTTAGCAGGATGGGGCAATATTACCGATATGAGAAGGAGACATTCCCTTTCGAGCAAGTTTATAAATTTGCTCTTTGACCTCATCAGCTGTCATCTTCTGCCATGACGGCACCGATCGCCTGTAAGGCAAAGCACTTTGGGAAATACCCTTTCCTTTGCTGTGCATACGACCCATCGTGCAAGAGGGAGCGTGCCTGTGACAAAGACAGAACCGAGGAGTGGACAGGCGAGGAATCAAACGGGCAGCTGATCCTGTGTAGGGTCGGCGTTAAAGGCATGCAAAAGTGTAGAGCCCCGGATCTACATCATTAGCTTTAATAGTGATTATCATTGTGCAGCTATAGTAGAAATAATGCTTTGTTGAATGTCAGTTACGTCTATTAATTCCTCTACTGCATTGAAGTTAATGTAACTAAAAACTGAGATTCTAAAAATTGGAATAAAGCTTTTACATAATCGCCGACAACAAAAAATATTGAAAACATGTATCGTGTACAATTGCCTTCAAATATAAGCGCAGTAAGCACTACAAATTCCGCGCTTTTGCTATACATATGCAGCCTTTTTACCTCGAAATACGAGCGTAAATTCAAAGTCAAACTTGAGCCGATATAACAAACAAATGATTTTTACTTAACCAGGAAATACCTGACTTTTAACTAGGTAGTGTTTAACTAGTATTCTGCATGTGTACCTAATTTCCGCGCAAGGAAATAACCTACTTTTATTAACTTCATTTGATTGTAGAGAGCATGAGGGAAATCCCATTTTAGCCACATTGATTCAGTAACATACTGGAATTGATGCGTGTGATTGCGTTACGATGTTCTTGAAGGGTTCGTCACAATCGCAGTGACCGCTGCAAGTTTCCAGCTTTCTCAGCGAATGTTTGCCTAGCAGCCACGGATGGCGCGTCTGCACTTCTTCCGGTTTGCGGTTCCAAACATTTACCACGCTAGCGGATAAGGCAACGTCCATCGTAATTCTGTGCCTGCCTTGCCTAAATAACTTCCATGTGTGACCTCGTGTGGGACTATCAACGTTGGGTCGAAGTCTTTTTTAACGCACTCGCAAGTTCCCCTCGGAGTATGCGGTAGTGTAGGTGAGCTCACTCCGGCGACGGCGTAGCTCCAGGAAGCACATATTTAGCTGTTGTAGTCGGATAGGGTACGGGAGATTACGAATCCCCAGAACAGTTTTGATGCACATCTCTGGACCTTTTCCAGCAGAGCGCATTCAGGCTTCGAAAGCGGATGGATGGCTGGTAGGAACTATTCTAATATGGGCGGACCTACGAAGAAAACAAATGTCGAAAACCCTCAGGCGACATTAGAGCGATGCTATTCTTAAGGCACTTACCAGTCTCTTTCCAGTGGCCACCTTTTACGTGTCCTAGATCGTGCTAATTGCAGAAGTTACGATAACCCTGAGATCTCTCTCGTGAGTGATATTTTTAAGGAGCATCACACCTGGGTGGTATACAGCATACAGTGCAGTGCTACACATGAGGAGAACAGCGCATTTATCTCGGCTTACTAGTACGTCCCTCCTGACGAACGATTAGTGTAGTTGGGCTAGAGCACCTGTAATCTGTCTGCTTCCTCAAGACTGGAAGCGATTAACCATAGCTTATGGTCCACAGCGTAGCTCAAGCAGCCGGTTTGAGGTGTAGTCGGCAGATGGTTAATGTGCAGTTTGATGAGCTCTGGCCCATGCACTGCTCCTCGGGGAAGGCCGCTAGTCATAAGCAAGGAGCAGGGCGGGTTTGATTCACTCGTACATGGATGGTAAACCTATCGCAAAATCGGCACTCCAGGGGAGAATATGTTTTGTAAGGCAAATTCCCTGGAGTTTATGTAGCAGTCGTGCATAGGCAGCCTCAACAAAGGCTTTACTAAAGCCATGAAATGTTACCGCAACCCGTTTTCGGATATCCATAGCTTCTGCCCATGTTTCCCTGGCGATGAGATGCATGAGCCTCCTCACCGGAAGCCCTGGTGACGGGTGAGATGGTGTTTAGTTTCATCCAGTGTAGCTAGAGGGCGCAGTTGACTCTTCGTTCTATGGCTTTGCATGCGACTGATGTCAGTCATATTGGTCAGTAGTTCGCTAGACCTTGTTGGTTTTCCCCTGGTATTTGGGCTGGACGGTACCTGCTTTCCAGCCTGTGGGTAAGCATCCTACTTCGAGGGATTGCCGAAAGCCTCGGAAGAGTTGGCGGCGACGTACTCAGTTATGGTTTTGAGAAAGCTGAGATAAAATCCGGAAGGGCCTGGGGAGGATTTCGGGTCCATAGTGACTGCCTGGTGCTTAAGTTCGGCTTGGTCCATAGAGGAGTAAGGTGCAGGAAAGCAGTTGTTAAGCAGCGTTGATTCCATTGAGTAGACCAACGAATAGTGCGCAGCCAGTAGTTTTGCTATTCCAACCTCGCCGTGTAGAACCGTGCCTTCCTTAGAAGAAGATAGGGCGGCTTCCACTATCCGTTTTAGCATTTCGCTTCAGGTATCCGCGAAGGTATTTGGAAGTTTTTGTATTCTATGGCTGGTCTTTATTCAAGTTCCAGTTCAAGTTCAAGTTCAGTTGGGACCGGAACGATAGGATAATCAAGTGAACGTTCCTACTTTTGCGTGTCGTCGGATAGGGATTTGACAGCTCTGATGAGCAGTTTAAGAGCCTAAAACAAAGACCGCATCACATCCTGTCCAACCAATTACTGCCCACATTTTCCTACCCAGCAGTCCCTAGGCCGGTTTATGTGAAGTAAAAGCGTGAAGAGTAAGCTAAGAAAACAAGAGGAGGAATGTCAGCTAAATAATGATAATACCAAGGTAAGAAGAAAATTAAAAAAGAAGGAACGGAAAGTTGAAGACACAAGTCGGTTAGGAGAGAGGGGAAGGTTTGGTACTGCCACCAAAGAGCGTCTAACTGACGCTCGAAACCCTCTACCGTAGACTCCCTAACCACGTGCACCGGAAGCGAGTTCCAACGTTCAATAACTCGACGCGACAAGCGAGTTTCCTTCCTTACCCGGTCAGAACGCTGTTTGTGCAGCTTCAACGGGTGACCTCGGAGACTAGTCAGCTTGGCGGGACTAAATAGCCAGGACAAGTCTGGACCGACCTTACCCGTTAAGATACGGTAAGTGAGGATCAAGTCTCTTCCAATTCTGCGGTAGTGCATTGAGTATATACCCAAGCTAAGCAAACGTTCGGGCTACGTTTGCCCCCGTAATCCTTGCACTAACCTTGTATCCACTCGCAAAACTCGCCAGTTCCATTTTGTCCCTTACAAGACAAGGTGGACAAGCCTGGATACAGTACTCTAAGTGAGGTCGCACAAAAGCTGAGAACAGCTTCACGACAATATTGGCCGTTAGGACACCGAAGGAGCAACGAGTAAACCACATCATACGGAACCCTCAACAAGCAGCCTTCCTCCAAATGTCTCCAGAGTGAAGCAATGAGGTCCGGGTAATACCTAGATAAACCTGCTCAATGACAACAGGGCGTTTACTTCCACCAACTACGTCGCGCGTGGGGGGACTAGCACCTCCAATGAGGAGGACAGAACATTTCGCCTGATTTATGGGCATCAACCATAAGGTTGACCAATCCCAGAGCCTATCCAAGGCACTCTGAAGTGCCTCAGAGCCACCAGGGATATCCAGAGCTTGAGGTCATCAGCAAACAATAGCGACGATACTCCAAGCTCCTGGGGTAGGTCATTGACATAAATTGCGAAAAGCCATGGCCCTAGAACCGATCCCTGCGGAACGCCACTAAGAACAGCTTGTCTAAGCGAAAGACTACGCCCCACGCGTACACACTGTTCTCTGCGCTCCAGGAAAGCAGAAATCCATTTAAGGGCGGCTCCAGATATCCCATACGATCGGAACTTTAATGACAGTCGTTGATGTGGGACAGTATCAAGGGCTTTCGAGACGTCAACGAAAAGCAGTCGATGGCGTGACCGTTGTCTACTGCCTCAGCGCGCTTTCACGAGGAACAAGTAAATTTGTCAGACATAAACATCCCTTACGGAATCCGTGCTGGGCCGCACTGAGAAGGTTAAACTTAATCAGGTGGTTCTCCACCGAATCCCTGACCAAATTTTCAACCAACTTAACTACTACACCTGTTAAGCTGACAGGCCGGTAGTTCGCGCGCAGAACTCTGTCCACGCCCTTAAAAATCGGACAGATGATTGCCTTTTTCCGTCCCGAAGTTAAGGCACAGCTGTCGTGTTATATTGTAAACATGCATGTCAGAGGGCCACTTAGCTCAGCGGCCAATTCATGCATCAGCTTCAGATGAATTGAATCAGGGCCCTTGCAATAGCCCGAAGACTTGTGTCTCCGTTATGCTTATTCCAGTTAGGCAAGAATCCTCCGGAACTTGTGTGATCAGCTCTACTTGAAGTAGAGAGGCCCCATGAGAAAAGACACCATTATATTGTTCGCTAAGTATACAAGCATTATCATAGTCGGTATGCCCATGGGTCCCGTCCGCTGGTAATAAAGCCTGTATAGACGAGTTTGCACCGCTACGTCTCTTTACCTAAGCAACAAACTTTGGATTTGTTACGGCTGCGTTAGCCAGATCCTCCTCGTACTGAAGACGAAGAGTTCTAAGATGATGCTTACATTTATTTCTAACCCCTCGATAGCTTTCGTAGGTGCTGGTTGATGAAGCCGTTTGTTAAGTTCGCCAGCACTTAGAGCGCTTCCTGAGCAGGTATTTACCTGTATGGTCTATCCATGGAGGCTGCGCTCGTGTCACCTTTCTCTTAGTAAGTGGGATGTGGGAGCGGAGATCGCGGTGAGGTATGCCTTAAATTTCTCCCAGGCTGTATCAACGGTGTCAGCCATGGTGATTGCACAACGCAAAGCGGAAGCTTTGTCTCACCTTGCGTTAAAGTCTGCCTGCCATATATTTGGACATGCCTCAGCGGTAGCCTGATGACAGTTAGTTACAGCATATCGAATGGATATGCAGACATGGTCACTGGCTCATAGAGAACAGTCACAGATAATATCACTTACGAAATCGTTTGACTTCGCAAAAATGAGATCCAAGGTAGAGGGAATTTGGTTGCTCATATATCTAGTCGGGAGGTTCACGAACCGACGCAATGGCAGTCGTAATGTTAGCTCAAGAAGATCCGAACCGAAAGTGCCCACCGCCGAACTGCAAGATAGATCAGCCCAGCAGACTTCAGGGAGGTTGAAGTCACCCAGTATTAGACACCTATTGGCAGCCTGGGTATGAATAAATTCAATAACCTCCCTGGAGATACTTCCAGGACTTCGATATACCACTAACACTGTATACTGAGCGGAGGAAGTGCACACAATAGTCGAGAGGGCTTCAACAGTTTGATCCGGCGACTGGAACACACAGGTCCTCAACACATCGAGTTTACAACTCACATAAAGAGCGACGCCCCCACCTTGGCGGCCAACGGTGCGGTCGCATCTAAGCAGTGCGTAGCCAGGAAAACATACTTCACCGTCTGTGATATCCGGGGACAGCCACGTTTCCGTGATAGCAAGTATGTCGGGACAAGATTTGTCTACAAGTAGACCCACCTCGTGTACCTTGTTCCTTAGGCTACGCACATTACTAAGCACTACCCGAAGGAACTCGACCTGACCAGCCCTGGGTCGTACGCTACCAGGAGAGGTTCTGGTAGGGCAGAATTTGACTTCCGGCTGACCATCTGAAAACCCACAAGACGAAAACCTTGCTCACCAGTCACCCCCTGCTCTTGAGGGTTTTGATGGCTTCCTTTAACTTCAGTCGATCTGCCAGTGGGAGGTCCGGCTGAACGCTGACATTACTACCCTTGAGTTTGAATGCAAAGCGCATTAACGCTTTGCGTTCCTCCGGGGTTGAGAGTACTACACGAAGTAGTCGGGGTCGCGGATTTGGCGTGTCAACAGGGACGTTCCCCAATCTGGTTAGTTTCCTGATAGTGACACCGTGGAAACCAGGTGGGAGCATCTTGTTGACGCAGAGCTTGAACCACTGGAGGCCTTCCAGCATGCGTCCCTTTGGAAGAGCTGCCGGGGATTCAGCAACGTTACGAAAGATAGCGCTACTATCAGTAAAAGAAGCACCTCGACGACACGTATTCACTCCACGCGTATTCGACGCGACCTCAGTTTCGACTGGTTTGGAAGATGACACGGCGCGTTTCTTCGCCAAGCGAGGTGGAGTAATTGAGTTTGAGGCTTTATTCTCTGCCTCCAACTCCCTCACCGGTCTAGTCTTTTCAGACTTTGCGGGTGCGGCCGAAGTCGACACCCCGTTCTGCTTGGGCAATGGAACTGGGGTGACTGGATTTAGAGTTGTTTATGTTCCACCCCCAATATCTTAATGCTTTCAGTACCTTCAGGATCGAGGCAGCCTTACGGACTTTCTTAGCCCTCTTCCTCTTGTGTTTATTGGGCCCAGTGGCAATAAGTTTGGTCTCGCTTTGTACGGCTTCCATTACGAGAGCAGAGGCCACTTTAGAAGCATTCTGGACCGCTGGGACACACGACACGGTAGCCATAACCTCAGTCGGATTTTCATCGACAGCAGTTGAGGTTAGTTGCGTGTCTTTATCCAATGAGCCGACATCAATAGAGACTCCCATATTCTTCATCAATAACTCCACTTTCCGATCAAGTGATATGAGGAAGGACCACAACTGCTGGTTACCCAGGCCGACGTTGCTCGATGTCTCCTCAGTGACCTCAAGACGCGTAGATCGACGGTGACGGTATGGAAAACAATTGAGTAGCATGCTATCGCTAGTCCAAAGCATTGCGTACTGATAAGGGCTCAAATCGGTACAGGTCTCCTGGTAGCAGCAGTTGCATACATAGCACTGCATGCCACCAGACTAGTCCGTCATGGGCTTTGAGCAGCTCCCGCTGCCGCACACAGCATTAGATTCGCCGATCAATGCAGCCGACGACACATTGGCGCCGGTATTCAGTGAAGCCGACATGACGCTTTCAAAGAGTGTGAAACAAGTATCAAAACGTAAAACCAACAAGCTGTTACCTGCAGGACAGTCAACAGAAACAGTTATGGGTTAAAGAACGTGCAAAACGGATTACAAAACACAAAAATACCGGAAAAATAGCCGGAGGCTGAACCCGAGAAAGATGGACGACGTTGGTAAGTACCCGAAAATTGGTACGACGTAATCCGGGGATAACGATGATCCAAAATTCTTTGGATCAAGCGAACTTTGACAAAAGCCAAATTTTTTGCACGCACTTGTAAACACTGTTCCAGAACTATCCTTTGAAAGTAAAACCTCAAAAAGACAGCACGCTCAAAATTTTCAAATTACCACCAAGGAGGAGGAAACCGAAAGTCAATAGTGGTGTCCTTTTTCTCATTTCTTAGGGCGTATAGGTTTCTGACAGTAATGTACGCTAAGTAGATTGATGTCAGTCCTGTGCGATTGAAATGGTCCCATAGTTTCCGACGATTGTATTTAAGGAGCTTACTTCGTTATCGATCCTTGGAGGTCCTTGTGATGGTAACTTGCTCCTGCTGTTTGGAACAAACTGTTCAAGTAGCCGCATCATCATAGATCGTAGGCGTTCCTATGCGTCATAAAGTTCCAAGGATTGTAGTAAACTCTAGTCCGTGTTGCTTGTAGCTGTTCTTACTCAGGGCTGGTCAGTAAACCAAAACGTTCGGCGCCTGGTCCTCGAGTCGTAGATAGTGATGCTGCGTGTCCACCAAAAGTGACTTACACTGAGCACCTCAAGAAGGTGGAGGATCATTAGTTCGATACCAGCAGATGGGGCCGATGTGCGAAGCAGGTCTAGTATGTTTGGTCTTTGACCAGTGACCATCCGCGTTGGTATCAAGATATATTTTGTCAGGTTGCACTCATGAACGTTATCAAGGAGTTCAACTTCAAAGGAGTCCGGTGGGAGATCCCTGTGCAGAAGGTCTCAGCTTATGCCGGGGACGTTGAAGTCACTCATATGGAGACAGTTTGTTCCTATGCTGTGGCTTCGCACGGAGGGTAGTAGGTGTGTTCCAGCTCATGCAGGGGCTTTGAGGACCAATCCGCCTATCAGCGACTGGTATTCGTCATGTATACGATACCAGAGAATTTCTTGGATATCACCCTTGTCACAATTGGGTTCGACAATGTCCGCCTTGAGGCAGTTCTTTGAGTAGATGGTTACTACGCCTCCAGACCATTCACCAAAGCGATCGCATTGAAGCAGCAACTATTCTGCAACATGAACCAACGAGTGTGATATAGCAGATGACGGCCAGGTTTCCGTGAATGCCATTAGGTCCGGTTGATGTTCTGACTTAAGTAAGGGAATCTCATGTAGCTTGATTCTGGTACTGTGTACGTTCGTACGTATAATCCGTAAGCCGTTCTTGTTTGTGGAGGTCCCGGATTTAGTTGTATATGCCTCCATCGAGCTCTCTGAATCTTCTGACTACGCGAACATCCACTACGCGTACATCTGTTGCTCCATTTACTCTTCAAATTTGCAGCTCGCAGACAGCTTGACTCATTTGGCACGGTCCCCCTGGGAGAGATCTTTCGGAATCTAGGAGCTTTCTCCCTTGAGGCGCGGGGTCCGTCGCGGGATGCGTTCGCATTCTCCTTCCTCTCGACGTGCAATTTTCATGAAGCGTAACTAGGCTTGGTCGTATTGTTTTTTGCCGAAACCAACTGCAGTGAGAAGTTGTTTTCCTTGTTCACCCTCAACAAACAATATGGAGAGCATTTTTTAAGCAAGGCTTCGTCTTCGAGTATGCTTTCAGCTGGAGACCTTCTGTTGGATTTTGGGATATGTTTGATTACCAGGCAGCGGTTGCGACCAGGCGGCTGGTCTACTTCCGTTGATGCCGGCTTTTGTGGGCATTTCTTTTCTTTGACCTGTTGCACCAGTTGCGCGACTCTATTTTGGATGAGCTTTAGTTCCTCGTTTTTTTGGCATTTAATTCCGTCTTAATGCGTGAGGACATCTTCGAGGCTTTGTTCTCAGCTTTGGTTATCCTCGCTTTTGCCGCGGGACTGGCACCCGCTGCTTCGGCATAGAAGCTGGCATAACCATCTGCCTATTCCCGTCCTTAATGGGCAACGGTGCCGAGCCCAACGTGGTGGAGGACGCACGGCTGCTTTTCCCTTTCAGTGTAGAATACATAGACCCGGCCCGACACGGTGATGAGACAGGTGTCTCGCTGTTGGTGTTAGAGACGGCTTGTGCAAAGGCAGTATGCACGACGCAAGGGTTCCTCAGAAGTTGCTTTTCGCAGACAAATGCTAGACACGGGCCGCAGTGAAAGTTGACGCCTTTAGATATGGTGTGCTCAAGACTTTGGTAAAGATCATTATCAATGTAAACTATGTACGTCCATCTGTCGCAGAGTGCGCCTTGGACAGTCTTTGAAGATGAGGTGACGCTTCCATCAGTCCACGCACTAAGACGTTATACCTTCCGAGAGAAAATGTTAAAATTTGTCAACTTTCGCTGAAAGTGTTTATTCAACCACCTCTTCACCAAAAGTTCAACCAAAAATACTTGAATGGATGGCAAGCCAGAAACTGAAGTTACCGCGCAGCACTCAAAGTTCATTTTCACTGCTGACCACCTCAAAGTAAATATGCTTGTTCTTTTCCCCTACATCCGTCTCGACACGTCTGCTCCGTAAGCTGCCATGCTAACTTTCGCCATTATATGGCTACAGCAGTCCGCGACCTTTTACACTCCCTCGAATATTATACTTTAGATTCAGTTGGGTGGAATGATAGGAAACTACCTTGAGAGTTCTTTCTTGAGCGGTTCGTTGAGCCAGGTATGTGTTGGCTGCCACGCGGCCTTGATAGACCTAAACTGAAACACCCGAACTACACTCTGGTCTACCAACTTCGGCACACGATCCCTTTACTAGCAGCTCACCTGAGGTAATCAAGTCCTTAAAAAGGAAGATAAAGAGGAAGGAAAGCCATACAAATAAAAGGTAACACAAAGGAATGAGGCGAACTACAATACGTAATCCCAACCTTGGCGGATGTCCATAGTCAGCTGAAGTAATGGATTCGTTTTCCTGCCCAAAACGTCTAACTGACGCTCACTAAGCTTACACGTAGGCCCACTGAAAAGCTTTCTGGAAGCTAGTTACAGCGCTTGATAACTGCGCAATATACAAATTTCCGCCATGAAACATTCCGAAAGTGGCTTGTGTAGCTTCACGGGATGACCGCTAAGACGATGACAGCTCAGGTCCGTTCCAGTCGTCCTATTTACTGTGGTAAGTATGGATTAGGTCTCCACGAAGCCGTTGATAGTGCATTGAATACATACCCAATCTAAGTAGACGATAGGGGTATGTTTGCCCCCGTTAACCCACGAACAACTGGATACCCACTCTCAAAACCCTCTCGAGCTCCATTTTCTTCCGAACAAGGCAGGGCGGACAAGCCGGGACGCAATAATCTGAATTGCACTGAACGAAGGCTGTGAATAGCTCCACATTTTTGCCGGCAGTTACGACACCGAAAAAGGAAGTATTTACCATAACATGATGCAATCCCTACTTGCTGCCAACTTATCCCGGTCACCAGAATGCAAAGAGGCGGACTAGACAACGAGTAATTAAAGCTAATTAGAGGCAATGGGGAGCTCGACCCTACCGAGCATGTGCCTCGAAGGTGGAAAGGTTGCTCCTATAAAGTAACTAAATAAATATACCTTTATTCTCGGCTAAGCGAGACTCACTAGCACTGGAGTGCTCAAGGAAGTTACAATAGGACGGTCCTATGAATGTCATATATGTTGACACATGAAGGTACATATATGTGCGTGTAGCCGGGTGTAGCCGTGTTGCTTGGTCTTGTAAAGGTTTTGCTTCTTTGGCTGGTGTTTGAACGTGTGGCCAATGCTAAAAGGGCTGCTTGACGCCCGTGGATTTGCAGGTTTTGTATGGACGAGCAGTACGTTGCTGGTATACAGCACTTCGCCGTTAGGAATCAAGGGGTAGTGACTTTATGAAATGGCGAGTCAAACCGCCACAGTGTAGTTAAACGGAACTTTGTTCCCTTTTATAGGGATAACGCATACCAAGCAGCAATCCACCACGTCGTGGAACACTGCCGCCGAACTATTTGCTGGAACGGAGTAAACCCAAACCTCCCAGGTGGCACCACGGGGAGGTTAGTTGGCAAGCCAGTAATGAAGTGAGATACCTGTAGCTGTGGTTGTTTTTTAAGGTATAAGTTGGTCCTCCGAGCCGAACGATTTGTTTGCAGACATATCATCATCAATCTACGTGATTTGGGCAAAGCTTACTAAAGGCATATGGACTGATGAGAGAGTGATGCTTGTACTTGGCCACTTAGCCTGATTACTGGGCGGTAGCCACAAAGTAGTCAATTCCAAGAGTCTGTCCATGGCATGCTGAATGGCCGCAGAAACTCAGGGACATTCAACATATTCCACAGCCTAAGGTCTGCAGTAAATTACAGGGATGATATCTCCAGCGCCCCAGGCAGCTCTTTTGCGTAGATGGAACACAGCGTCGTTCCAGGGACCGAAACTTGTCTCACCACGCTAATGACCGCTTGCCTAATTATAAGCTGCGACCAACACGTACACACTGATCTCCTCCATGCAAGAACTTAGCTGTCAATTAAAGGAAGCTGCCAGCTACACCGTAAAGGTCCATCTTTTGTGCTAACCTCAAGGATGATACCTTATCACATGCTTTCGAGTAGGCAACCAATCCACGTATACCATGTGGCTATAGCTCACGGCCTCAGACTAAGATCCACGAGCAACAAACCATTTTCTTAGACGCGAAAGCCCCTTCCGGAATTCTCGCTGTGCGCCGCTGAGCACATTATATCTATTCTGGTGACCTGCAAACGAAAACCTCACAAGCTGTTCAAGCAGTTTGACCACGACACTAGTCCGACTGACTGGCCTGTAGTAGGCTGACAGGCTACTGTTGCCATGTTTGAAGCTATTACAGATGACGGCCTCCTGCTATTCAGCAGGTAATATACAGCTCATAAGTGACTTCTGCCACTCCATCGTCAGCGGTCCACTTAGTCCCACCGCCAGCTAATGCAGAAGCATCGGGTGCGTTGAAGCGGGTCTTGCTGTTTTAGTAGGATGCACTTCTTGCAGCGGCCTAAGGATCAGAGTCCCTGCCCCAGTAATTGCAGCTATGTAAGAACCCCAGGTAAACTGGGGACAATGTTAACGCGTCAAGGAGGTTTTGGGTAAAAAGGCCTCTGCATACTGCTTGTTAAGTACGCGAGCCTTTCCAGCGTCCACATACGCATGAGTTCTGTCGGCCAGCATCAAAGTTTGAATTACCGAATTTGAACCACAGCCTCTCTTAAAAGGTGCGCAGAGCTTCTTCGGATTTTACGATACTCCATCAGCCAATCCCTACTCATACAACCGCCCAGTGTACCTCATATGGTGTTTATATCTACTTCTAACCTCGCAGTAACTGCCATAGAGGCTAGTTGATGGCGAGGCAAGGTAGGTCGTCCAGCAGCTGGAACGCGTCTAGAGCAGCTATTAGCCAATGGTATCTTTCCGCGAGGGCCGTGCTCCTGTGCAATCGACATGTAAGGAGTAGAGACTAACGTGAGAAGGCTCAAATTTATCCAAAGCTGCCTGAACCGTATCGGCCACCGAGATTTCGCAACGCAATGCAGAAACCTTGATACGCATTTCCTGTTAGTTAGTACGGCATATGATTGGATTTGGCACATTAATGCTCTGAGGACCTCTAGTCAGCACACAGCTGAATGTGAAACACACGTGATCACAGGCACCTAAGGAAAAGCCGTAAGCACTGACACCTAGAAGTCTAGTAACTTGGCAAAATCAGGTCCAAGATAGACATTGCCTAATCGTCCATGTACATATTAGAAAGGTCCGCGAAGATAGAGCTCAGTAAAGCCTCCAAAGTTAGCCCTGTTTTGCGATTACTTTCTCTGGAATATCTAACCCCCACAGCTGCGGAGCCATACCAAAGGTCATTTTCCCCTCCTTTTCGAAGGCTACCGTTATTAACATGCTAGCCAGTAAGCGCAGTATATTGAAATTGTTAGGGTTTTCCGCGCACAGCGGATGTCCCTGTTCCAACGGCCACGTTTTAAGGAATAATTAAACCGAATTCACAAGAAGTGCCGCTTTAGAATGACACCTGCTGTCACTTCTCTGCATGTGTGAGCTTATACACGTTTAGTATAAAATTGAGTGGCAACCAACCTGATAATTTATTGAGGATGAGCATCGGCAAATGGACCCATGATGTAGATGACACCTTTAGCCTAAAGCTTCATGGGATACTGTAAAGCCTGAGTTGGAGGTTCGAAGGGCCTCGCGCCCTTGTCAGATCCTTTGCAAGCATTGCGCTTACGGACTGCAGCCTCAACACTGCTATGTAACTCTAGCCACTAGTAGTAGTCGCGTATTTTTGCCGCCGATCGCACAATACCGGGATGACCCCAATGCGCACTGTTGATCACTGCCAGGATAAGACTAGGATGAAGCATGAGCTGTCCGCCTATCATAACGAAATTGGCTGCTATAGACAGCTCGTGGCCAAGTGTCTAGTATGACAATAACTCCGATTAGATTCGTGTGTGACTGGGCCATGCATGAAGCAGATACTACCTAAATTTTACTAGGCTGGGTTTTCCGTCCATATGTTTACTCATCCGGTCTAGCGCTACAGCAGAGAGGGCTCTGGTTAAGCGGTGTGAAATCATTTTTACAACAACTAAGTCGTCGTTCCCTTCGTTCAATAATAGAAGCCTGGAAACTTCATCGCCCGCCTGGTTGCCACCAACAGGTAAGTATCTAATTTCGTTGTCGTAATTGAGTATTTGCTAGTACCGGATACTGACCCTTGTCGCCTCAGTTACTTAGGGTCGTAGGGGTAGGGTGATCAGTAAGCAAAACGAACGCACGCCCAACTCAGTAAAAGTGCCGTTTCTCAGAGGTTCAAATGCCAGCCACAGCTTTTTCACCAGTCAAATAAATTCTGCGCGTTCGACAATGTGCTTGGGACGTAGGCTATTACTAGTGTTTCATCATCGTGTACCTGCGACAAAACCGCCACTAAACCAGCCTCGTAAGCATCGGTTAAAACAAACGCCGTAGACTACTCGTTGAAAATAGCTCCTGATTAGGCCGTTGTAACCATCGTTCCTATGGCCAGATAACCTACCTTTTCTTCAGTCGCCCAATAGAATTTTTCTCTTCGTTGTGTCACTTTCCTCAGCGGTCTGCGACTGTCGCGAAATGGGGCAAATATTGAAGATAATAAGAACTCACTCCTAAGTAATGTTCCTTCGTGCTTTGTTGCACGGTTTGGGGCAACCAAGTATGGTTTTGTTGTTTTGTCTGCTGGTTTACTACTACAAGTAGCAACCACATGCCAACTGAAATCCACTTCGAATATGGAGAATTTACATTTGCTAATGTCCAGGCGAAAACAAAGCACACTCAGCCTAGCAATAAGTTGTGGATCTTTTCCTAATATTCAGCAGTGTTTCTGCCAAAGACAAGAAGATTATCCATTTAAACAATACGTCCCTTGAGTTCGGATAAAATTATGTGACGGTTCTGCCAAGCATCTGGTGCATTGCAAAGGCTGATCGATAACACTTTGTACTGCTGCAATCCATCTTGTGTGAGAAATGGTCAACTGCCGACGGTATGGAGTACGTGGCATGTGTTGGTGTGTACTTCGAATGCCCAGTTTCGAGAACAGTCTAGCTTTGGGGAGCCTGGTCCCCAGCTCATCGGTAGAAGGAAGTGGGAGTTAATTCACAATTATGTGCTTGCTAAGCATTCGCAAATCAGTGCACTGTAGAAAGCAAATGAACCCACTCAGAGCATTGTAACAGTTCTATCAAGTAATCGCTGACTCTTTGTTCCAAAACTGCTGACAAAGCCACACGTTTTGTTAAGGAAATGGGCCTCGTTCGCGAAATGCTAATTGGCCTGCAATCTGCCTTCAAAGGAAGGTGATGCATACCCATCAGAACTTTGCCAACGAGCAAATGGAAGTCGTTTTGGCAGCTAGGAAGGATTGAACTGGACGGATATCGGCAACTGTCAATCGGTGGACGTTGGGCGACACATTTAATAAATCCATGTCATTCCGTGTTCGCAAGGACCTACTGTCGGTTTTACAAACCTGGGCTTCAACTGCACACTTTCTTCTGTCTAGAAGATGACGGAATTATAACGATGCACAAACTTTGCACAGGGGCATCAAAGCAGTTGTTGAAATTGGCCCTGATTTATGCACAGCTAGGCGATATAACAACTGCCTGTAATAGCTGTATGAAACTATTGTATTGCGCGATATCAACTCTAGTTCAATAGCTGAACGAATGTTTTTGCCATTCACGTCAAAACACAGGGCGGAGACCTAGGGTAGGCAGTTTATGCTCCATACTATAACTAGAAATTGAACATTTACCCTCAAAAATTATAAAGATGACATGCTCAGTTTAGCTGGAGAGGTCGAAAAGCTACATGTAAAGGGAGCAACACATGATATAGTGTGAGAACGACGGACACTAGCCAAAATGTCCGGATGTACCACAGTTCCGACAAATTACCATTTTGGCTGGACATACTTGACTGTTGGCATGAGGGTCGGCCTTACCACAGAGATAACGCTTGATCCCATTTGGGAGTATCGGAGCAGGTAGTCAAGTGCTCAATCTCAATGGATAAAAGGATGGAAAGAAATTTTTTGCTCTTTTTGCTAACTTCGACCTTCGCACTAAATATGCCACAGGCCAGTCTCCGCGAGCTAGGCATCGTCCTCCTTTAATATACTTACTCTGATCCTAGTTTCAGCCAAGCCGGAGAACAGTCACTGTGACCGTGTCACAGTCAAATAGTCGCACAGAACAAACAAGACGGGATAGAAGTCTGCCAGATACCCGCAGGGAATTTACTACATCTGGGTGAATTGGTAGTGGGAAGTGTATGTGCTCACATGCACAATCCAATGCTTATCGAGAGCTTTAAGTGCAGCCTTCAGGGTAGACTTCTTACGAAAACTCAGGGCATCAGATATACGTTGACCATCAGAACGCGGTATCAGCAGAAGGTGCTTCAAAGTATCCTCTGACTTTAACAACTCTGATGTGTTTAGGGTCGGCTGACTCTGCATGTATTCCGAGAAAGTACTTTTACCATCCTCCACCCTTCTGTTTTTGGGGTAATGATAAGCTCCCTCCAGATTCGAGTAGGGGCTGTTTTGTGTAGAGACATTGGTGACTCGCGAAGCCACTTTGTTGTGTCAACGAATTCAGTACAGGAACTCGGTAGGATAAACAGATGTAAGGATGCTATCAACACGTGACCATGGTCATGATTTAAACCATTCAAATAAGCCAGTCAGTAGTAAGCACGCATTCGTCTAATGGCCGGTAACGAGGAATATGACGCACGACCAATCAATAGCGAAGAGAAAGCCTAGGGGGCAATAAGACCACACTACACCTGCCTCCTAAGTCAGCAGCCTTTTGCAACAAAGAAGGTTACATCCAATCAGTCTCCAACTCGTCAGGTGAAATGCACCATGACGTTTGCAGCCACTAATATTATGAAGTATTTACTTACGTAGGTGAGAAGTGTTATGCCATTTTTTCTGCCAGCAAGGATGTGTGCTTTAGCCAATGCAAAGCAGGAGGATGTCTACTCAAAACATGCTCTAAAAATACGCTCTGGAATACACTGAATGGTGAAAGGTGGATAGGATTATAGCTAGCCCGGATATCGTAGGTGCTATAAAAAGTAAACGCTGCGTAGTTCACTAAACCCATCGACCAAATGTATGAGTTAATTGCTGTAAGCGTATCAGTTGATGGCAAGCCTACAGATAGTGATCATTTGGAGTGAATAGTTAGTCCTTCTATGAAGGAAGAAGAACTTGGAATGCTGGCACCTGCCAAAGAAAAGCAACAAAGTAAAAGGTAAGCAGAGCTTTCTCCAAAACCCGAAGCAAGCATTATATCGATGTTTTTTGACAACACTCTGATCCCGGAGCCATCGGAACAGGGTTCTTTAGCACCCATATTACATCCTATACCGTGTGCATGTCTAACGTCTAAAAAGTTGAAAAAAGGGTCCTGTGCATTGCCAGCCACCGTGCCTGTAAAACGTGTCGGAACCACTGCTTGGTGTACCGACTCATTTAAAGCGGTAACGTTATAGATAGAAAAAATGCGGAGCTTACGGCTGAACTTTGATGGAAGGAAGGTTCGGTGGTCTCCGGGGTTTAAAATTAGTTTTGTTGAATCCGTCCACCCTGGTTTTCTGGGGTTAATATTATGAATCTAATCAGGCTTGGAAACGTTCCAGTCTGTAGCACGAGCAATCGGTATTGTCCACTGCGGGTTCTTCTTTCTACACTGTGTGCACACAGCTTGTTGCTACATTTCGTCTTTAAACTCAAGGACTCCTAGGTTTTGGTTCAGCCGGACTTACGTTTAGCTGAGAGCTTAAAGCTTCAGGAAGCAACTAAAACCTCAGGGCACGTCGCTAGATGGGGTAATGGTTCATAGTTTATGCGTTTACGTGTGAAGAGCCGGGGATCCACTTCTCTCTAACCAGAACATATTTTGGGTGCGCACGACCCCTTAATCTCCGTACCAGTTTCCTTCAAGTAGTGCTCAGTAACATGCGTAGTCTGCGAAACAAGATGTGCGAAGTGGGCAATTTAGTTAACTTTTTCCATGCAGAAGAGCTCGCTTTCTCTGAAGGATGGCTGTCCTCCGACGTCATACACGGTGAGGGATACATGGAAATCCAGCACTAATGAGCGACTACCGCCGACCTGACTGTTGCCTGGATGAAGTGTGTAGCTCGTCAGTTCTGGTGTTAAAAGGTTGAAAACAAACTCGTTTCTTTCTTGTGAAATGTGTTGAAGCTCTTGCAGTTGCAGTAGATATTGCGCCCGTAAAGTTTAAAATTTTTAGGGAGCTTCTCAGGAAACTTCATTGATATTATTCACACACACGCAGCGGACAAGTAAAGTAATGACTGATTTTATAGTACCTGAATTAAGTTGACTGAAAAACTAATTTGGAGTGGCTAGAGGCTTGGCCGTTGAGCTCTTCGGTTTAGCACTTGAAGTATCGTTGCTTCAGTTCGCTGGGCTACCCACTATACGATTTCCGAGTCAAGTTAGTTAATAGAGGAAGCAAATTGGTTCGTAAGCATTTTCAACTTGGTTCATAAGCAGTTTCAAGTTGGTGCGTTTCAAAGTTTGGCTAAGATGCACACACGCACCGACGAGTAGCTTCCTCATTGGTCAGACACCGTCGGCCAACAGGATGCCGTGTGTCACTATAGAGCAGGTGTTCTCAAACTTTTCGGCACGTGCACCCCTTTGTAGTGTAACCTAGCACGACGGACCCCTGAGCTTTCCTTATCCCCAGAACTAGGCTTTAATAACATAAGATTGAGGTGGAGTTCATCGCTGTACACGGAATTTGCACAGTTGTTCATTTATGTTGGCAATAGTGAAGGCTGTTGAACTTACATGCAAATGCAACTATATTAAGGCCTAGTACCTTGGATAAAATTCGTTCCGACATGCAGCGCTGACTTGTTTGATACTAGGTGTTATTGAGGAAAGCTAGAACCTCGGATCTGGTTACGCTTCAGATCCGTTTCGGTACTTTGTTTTGTATAGATATAATGCGAGCATGCAATCGCACACAGATAAGTTGTGGCATATGGGAGAAGCACGGCGATATCTGTCTACCATGACAAGGTACACATCGTTCGCTTTGCATCATAAATCACACAGAGACAGTCTGTGAAAAGCTTTTTGAAAGGAAGAGTCTTAGGTCATCTCCATGCTTTTTGTATGCATGGCCGGATACGCTTCTCGGTTCTGCTGTCAGCGCATTACGATAACGAACGATGTGAGATGATTCTGTTGCTTTTTTTACAGTCTGCGACGCCTTAAGCATGTACGTTTGGGTGTTCAATATTTCATCTCGCATGCGCTGTAAGTACCTTTTTCTGTCTTTACACTCCGTATGAATTTTTCAAAATGCCGCTGCATTTTAATACGCACCATGTTCAGACGAACTTTGTTACACAAGTCACCTTGTGGATAATTATTGGAGTCTAAAAATCCAAAACGAAGAGAAACGTCGTTGCATTTCCGTCTCTTACCCACTGGTACAGAGGATTCGATTGGCACAGACTTATATTGCATCACATCAGGTAGTACAGAAACATCGCACGTCTTAGTTGCTGCATGCTCAGAAGGCACATTGGATGCACCAACTGCTACTACATCTGAATCCGACGAAGAATATTCCTGTGAAACATTTAGCAGTATTCCATTCTTCATTTCATGGTCTTTGTTGATGTTACATGTCTAACTGCCACAATGGAGATAAATAATTAAACACAAGAGTCCAAAACACACCAGGAATTTCGTTACTATGATAAGTTGTACTTTGAACGAAGTATCAAAGTGAACGAAAGTGCCACCCTTTTGTGACGTCGCTGATGTAATTTCCCTCGAGTTCGTATAATCGGCTGAGCACATTCGTTAAACACAGAAATATCCACGCTTTCCTGCTGAGCTTCCATTGAAGCGATCCCGCAAACGGGTCTCCTTTCCGGTTTGCTTATTTTTCGGAGAATAGTAACACTTGAAATGACCGCAAACTTGAGCCCTATCATATGGCATACTTCTCGCTGCCCCTCCAGGGACAGAGACTGGGTTATGTGAGCTTGAGCGGACGTAGAATGAACCATCTAGCCACTGCCCATGGCATCACGTTGAAATTAACACACGACCTTTCTGAAATTGGAAAGCCACGTTCGCTCACAGTTTAACTCCCAGCCAAAACAAGCTTCCTCCTTGGATGAACTATGTTTGTATGGGCAATGCACAAGGCTATAATGTAAACCGTTAGGTTTGATTTAAAAATTTTTACAGCAAGTTTGTCATAAATTTGTGTCATAGACTGATCGCGTCCATAAAATTTCCTAGTAGAAGTGTAACACTGGGAGATAATGCGGATTCCCTGAAACTAGCCCACGTATCCCCTGGGCATCCGCGGACCACCCTTTTGAGAAACAGTACTATAGAGATTGTTATACTCATAAATTATGTGCATTCAGACATGAAGAGAACAATTGCGAAGAAATTGCTTTTCCATAAATATCGTCAGGCGCTACAATTATGAAGCAGATAACTGAAAGTTGCAAAAAGCTATTGCTAGCTATGTACGAGGACAAGAACGTCGTATGATAGAGGAAACGGTTAAACTGGAAACGTATTATGTACAGCAATCAATGACAGATTAAAAGGAGTCACGATGGACCGGTGACCTTGAGGCCTGCTAACTTCGTGAGGACCAGCTCAGAATTAGCGCTTGCACGAGAGCTTGCTGCTTGCATAATTCCGGCTGAAGGTGTCCGATAACAAGAGCTTCAACTATAGTCAGGAAGCGCCTTTGAGTCCCTTTGAGCATCGCTATGGTGCAACTAGGCGAACCGTAAATGAGGATGTAACAAGACAGTGATGTTTATTGTTGATCAGGTGCTCACAGATGCGATGATCGCAGAGCAGTAACTCTTCTGACTGAAGAATAGTGTGATTGCCTAACTGTGACAATGCACACTGATAACTGCACACGGTCAATAATATGACAGTCTTAGTGCATGTGCCATGATTGAACAGGTTGCATTTCGAGTTAGAGGGACACTTACAGGGAATAATATGATAGCACGGGCAATGAAGAGAGTGCTTAGCAAGTCTCGTATTTTGTTAGGCTGCAAGCCACAAGCACTAGCGCACAAATACAACGGATCACCGTTGTATTTGTGCTATGAGAGGGTAGTATTATTGCAATACGCAGCTGGGAAGTGCGATCCACGGAAATGGTACAGGTAACCATCTTACGATATTTAACCTATCATTGTGACATATGAGCTCAACTTGTCAACCTGGTAAGTATAGGGCGTGAGAACGAAATTTATCGATGCACTAAATCTGCTCGCAGCCTTCCGTGAATAATCATACGGTTCGGGAAGTTCAGGCTTTGATGATTGCTGTCTCTCCTCTAACAGACACATGTGTTACACAATGGAACCCGCTTTATTGCCCACCCCGTTCATAGCCCACCCCGCTTTATTGACCCGTTTTTCAAAATATCTATTCTTTTCTCATAAATACGCTACATTTTCTCCGTCTAATTGCCCACTCTCTGGGTCATCGCAACGGTTAATTGCTCTGCGGCATGGGCTGTGCTCTTGAAGCTTTGTCGATTTTACGCCCTCGCTCCGACTATCTTTTATTACGATTACCCCATAGCTAGGTAGTCCGAACGATTCAAGAACAATAAAGCCATCGGCGGCGTTTTTGACAGATCAGAGAAGGCTACCTACGTCATCCAATACACGAGCAAGCTTAATGAACAAACGGGTGTGGGCAATCCCCCAGCCTTAATAAAACTCGAGAACTGAGCAAAGTGGAGTAATTTGCCCGCTCCACACGTGTCACTGCTCTATTTGTTGCACACAAGTATGATCAGTAACAGAAAGGATTTGTCCTTGACAAAAATGTTGGATCGCGCTGTCATGATTCATGCCGACAATGTGTTTACAGTCGGATGCCCTGTGACACAAGCAAGCAATAGTATTCCTCCAAAGACTCTGCGTCAACCGTTATGCACGAAATGGGATGGCAAGAAGACACTGCTCAACGTGGCTGCTGTAACACAATGTCCTACTGCACAACAAACTGTATCGTACTCGTGATCATTTTCTTTTGGTGCACTGCCCATGGTGCTTTACTTGCGTTCTGAAACTTTGCTTTACATGGCAGTTAGTGCAACGTGCATCACCGTGGTCACAAGCCGTTTGAAATCAGTTGCCGCTTACGTACTGGACTGCTTGCTAGATAGCGAAGACGTTGACGTGTATACAGTTAGGCACAGCCTATGTTTCGTACGGCATTCCAAGGTACGGGTATTGCGTTCGGCTCTAGCGCGGAACCATTTGAGGTATCCGTTACCTGGCTCCTGGTTCCCCAGACTGTTTTCACTACTGACTTGTTTATATTACGACGGATTTAAAGCTACGTGCCCCCGGATCACGTTCCGTTTCAGGTAAAGGAAAGGTGACTAAACCGCTGAAAAACTTAGCATCTGCCATGTTATGCCATTCGGACAGCATAAGTCAACTTATGCT